>CAUZXS010000652.1:0-17500 GCA_963585895.1 Sepioteuthis lessoniana
AGTAAATTAATGGTTATAATTATCTGGTTCAACCCACATAGATTTTGAACCTGTTTGTATCATAAAGATAGATCTCTATCCCTTCTCAGCAATATTTCCACTAAAAGTTTTCCAAATATCAATAAAATATGAGGGGTAATAGATCTTACTCGGGTACGTTTGGCTTTTGACATGTTTGGCAGAGGAGGTGGAAGCTGAATTTAGTGTTTTTTATTCTTCTAAACTTGTTGCCCTGCCAAATCAGCGCTACGATTTACACATAGCTGACTGGAAAAATAGATTCATACCTTTTCCAACAGAATTACCTTTAAGTGAGTGCTAACAGTTAAGAATAATACTTCACATTTGGTTACTGTAATAGATTTTTATGTAAAACAACAATAAATAATGAGTAGATAACCAATATAAAGAGACTAAAAGTTCTCGTTATTAGAATAATGTCTACATGAATTTCCTTGACATTTGCGATTACAATATACTAAAGTTAAATTCAAAGTCATTTCTCTTTCTCGACTGACAATCAGGTTGAATTTTGAGTTGTGTCATAGATCAAATAATTTTGCGAACATTGCCAAATTCTCTACAAATTATACAAAAGAATATATTCACTTGATCAACAATTTCTTATTTTCAAAAAACAGACGATCTACTGAAGTGTAAGGCAAATTAAGATGCCATTAGGTTTTGGTAAAATATAGCCAATTACTGAATGTGAATGTAGGAAGTTTTAGACAGTGCTTTATACAAGTGCCTTGGTATATAATGGAAGAGACGTGTATGTGAGGCGTCTCGTTTTTCTTTTCGTACCCTGCTTGAATTCACCTCAAATCTCACGTAACTTGCTTTAGGAAAAAGCGGTGATAAGTTAGCTCCTTCTCTCTTGATTTATTTCTCTTTGTTATGACGGATTTGCGTTAGCATTTCGAGGTTAAAAATCGTTTCAATCTGTTGTGTTGTGCTGCAAAGATTTACTTGCTTAACACAGGGATGTCAAATAACTAGAATTGATTGCATTTTTTTTTTTTTTTATTAACAAAAGAAAAACTTGCAATTGTAATGAATCAAAATTTATATCATTTTCACTTTTATTCATTACATTCTAATATTTACATTCAAATTACGTTTAAATTAAGTTTAAATATTTAGTATAAATATTTACGTTCTGGAGGTGCCCGTGGTGTAATGGTTATCGTCGTAGGAAATGGACACAGAAACACGAGTTCAAATTCTGGACGAGATTGATTGCATTTCACATAGCACTAACACCCTTGGGAAAGGTGTGAATCCAATTATTCTCCCTACAGATATGAGTAAATAGTAGGGCAGACTGGGTTCTTCAGCCTTGGTTAGGCAACTAGTCTAGGAGAAGGAAAACTCTGAATTAAAACCTGTTAAACTCCGCTTTAAAAATTGACCTTGTGTCATATCCTGCCCGAGCGGAGGGGTTGGGTAAATATGATGTTTAGTTGGGACACCATTATTTTTATCGAATGTATTTGGGACACCACCATTTAATCATTTAATTGGATTATTGTTTTAATGTTTCCTTGTATATTTTCACTTCCTTAAATATGCATATTTTGTTCGGAAGTGATTGAAAGTAATTCTTCTGTGCCAAATTAAAAACTAACATTTATAATAAATATCTATCTCTTTTCACTATTTTACATAGAAATATACTGAACAAATACTTTTCTTCTTTTTTTAAGGGCCTATCAATTTTCGCGCGTTGTTTAATGTCAAAGCCGAACAAGAAATGGTTGCGGTATTATTTAACCCAAAACTGAGAGAATAAAAGGCTTAATACCTTTCCTAAAGACATTAGTCTGAAAGTGAAAGTAAAAGTAGGACTAGAGTTCAAACACGTGTTCAACGATGTGGCCGTCCAGTACGTTAGCAATAATATATGATAATTTGAGGCAATTTAAAATTCGGGTATTCTAGATTTGTCAATTTTTCTTTGCTAAATACATAAAATTTACTGTTTTTACAGTTGTAAATGATATAAATGTTAAAGTTTTTAACTTAGTAAAGAAGAATCACTTTCTATCACTTCATACAAAATATGCATATTAAAGAAGTGAAAATATACGAGGAAATATTTAAACAATAATCCAATTAAATGATTAAATGATAGTGTCACAAATGAATTCGAATAAATGGTGGTGTCCCAAATACATTCGATAAAAATAATGGCGTCCCAAATAAATTCCATTAAATGACAGTGTCCCAAATGAATTCGATTAAATGGTGGTGTCCCAAATACATTCGATAAAAATAATGTTCTCCCAAAAAAAAATTCCATTAAATGATAGTGTCACAAATAAATTCGATTAAGTGATGGTATCTAAAATATATTCGACAAAGTATTGGAGTCACTAATGAATTAGATAAAATGATATTATCCCAAATGAATTAGATTAAAATGATGGTGTCCCAAGTAACTTCGATTAAATAATGGTGTCCTAGAAAAATTCGAATAAATGAAGGTGTCCCAAATACATTTGATAAAGTATTGGAGTCACTAATAAATTCGATAAAATGATGAAGTCCCATATAAATTCGATAAGAATGATGGCATCCCAAATGAATCCGATTTAATGATGTTGTCCCAAATAAATTCGAATAAATGATGAAGTTCCAAATAAATTCAATTAAGTAATAGAGACGGTAATAAATTTGATTAAATGATGGTGTCCAAAGTAAATTCGATTAAATGATGAAGTCCCAAATAAATTACATTAAATGATGGTGTACCAAACAAATTCGATTATATTTTATTGTCCCAAATACATTCGATAAAAATGATGGTGTCCCAAATACATTCAATTAAGTGATGGGGTCCCGAATAAATTCGATTAAGTAATAGAGTCACTAATAAATTCGATAAAATGATGAAGTCTTAAATAAATTCAGTTAAATTATGAGGTCACCAATAAATATGATTATATGATAGTATCCCACGGCGACACGAGTTCAAATCCTGGACGAGATTGATTGCATTTCACATAGCACTAATACCCTTGGGAAAGGTATGAATCCAATTATTCTCCCTCCAGCTATGGGTAAATAGTAGGACAGATTGGGTTCTTCAGCCTTGGTGCGGCAACTAGTCTAGGAGAAGGAAAACCCTGAATTCAAACCAATTAAATCCGCTTAAAAATTGACCTTGTGTCATATCCTACCTGAGCGGTGGGGTTGGTAAATATGATATGATATGATAGTATCCCAAATACATTAGATTAAATGATGTAGTCCCAATTAAATTCGATTGAATGATGTTTCCCCAAATACATTCTATTACTTGATGGTGTCCCAAATACATTCAATTAAATGATGGTGTCCAAAATACATTCGATAAAATGAAGATGTCCTAAATAAATTCGATTAAATGAAGGTGTCCCAAATAAATTCGATTAAATGAAGGTGTCCCAAATAAATTCGATTAAATGAAGGTGTCCCAAATAAATTCAATTAATTATTGGAGTCGCTAATAAATTCGATATAATGATAAAGTCCAAAATAAATCTAATTGAATGATGATGTCCCAAATAAATTTATCAAATGATAAAGTCCCAAATAAATTCGATTAAGTAATAGAGTCACTAATAAATTCGATTAGATGATGGTTTCCAAAATATTTTTGATTGAATAATTAAGTCCCGAATAAATTCGATTAAGTAATGGAGTCGCTGATAAATTCAATTAAACGTTGGTGTACCAAATGAATTCGATGAAATATATGATGTCCAAAATACATTGGATTAAATGATGGTGTCCCAAATACATTCGATTAAATGATAGAGTCCCAAATATATTCGATTAAATTATGGCGTCCCAAATATATTCGATGAAAAGATGGTGTCCCAAATACATTCGATAAAATGATGGTGTCCCAAATTCATTCAATTAAAATACATTAATTGAATGATGCTGTCCAAAATATATTCGATTAAATGATGGTTTCCCAAATACATTCTGTTAAATGATGATGTCCAAAATACATACAATTAAATGATGGTGTCCCAAATATATTTGATTAAACAATGATCTCCAAAAATAATTCGATTAAAAAATGATATCCCAAATATATTCGATTAAATGAAGACGTCCAAAATATATTCAATTAAATGATGGTGGACAAAATACATTCGATTGAATGACGGTGTCCCAAATACATTCGATAAAATGTGGATGTCCAAAATACATTCAATTAAATGAGGATGTCCAAAATATATTCAATTAAATGATGGTGTCAAAATATATTCAATTAAATGATGGTGTCCCAAATATATTTAATTAAATGATGGTGTCCCAAATATATTTAATCAAATGAAGGTGACCAAAATATATTCAATTAAATGAGGATGTCCAAAATACATTCAATTAAATGATGGTGTCAAAAATATATTCAATCAAATGATGGTGTCCCAAATATATTTAATTAAATGAGGATGTCTTAAATATATTCAATTAAATAAAGGTGATCAAAATATATTCAATTAAATGATGGTCTCCAAAATATATTTAATTAAATGAGGATGTCCAAAATATATTCAATTAAATGATGGTGTCCTAAATATATTCAATTAAATGATGGTGTCCAAAATACATTCAATTAAATGATGGTGTCCAAAATATATTCAATTAAATGATGACGTTCCAAATACATTCCATTAAAAGATGGTGTCCCAAATACATTCGATTAAATGATAGGGTCACAAATATATTTGATTAAAATATGATGTTCAACATACATTCAATTAAATGATTGTGTCCCAAATACATTCGATTTAATGATGGTGTCCAAAATACATTCGATTAAAGTATAATGTCCAAAATATATTCAATTTAATGATAATGTCAAAAATACATTGGATCAAATGATGTTGTCCCAAATAAATTCAATTATATATTGGAGTCTCCGATAAATTATATATAATGATGAAGTCTACAATAAATCTGATAAAATGACGGTGTCCCAAATATATTCCATTAAATGATGATTTCCCTTAATCTAGAGAAAGCATACAGATATGTTATTAAGGCCCCCTCTGTTATCTTCTATTGAATATCTCTTGTCCTCCTTTTACCTAGAGGCAGCATACAGACATATTATTAAGGCACCTCATCTCTCTTCTATTGAATGTCTCTTGTCCTCCTTTTACCTAGAGGCAGCATACGGACATGTTAAAAAGGTCCCTCTTCAATCTTCTATAGAATGTCTCTTGTCCTCCCTTAAAGGAGAGGCAGTATACAGACAATTTATTAAGATCCCTCTTCTATAGAATGTCCCTTGTCCTCCCTTAACCTAAAGGCAGCATACAGTTGTGTTATTAAGGCCCCTCTTTTATATTCTATAGAATGTCTCTTGTCCTCCCTTAACCAAGAGTCAGCATACAGACATGTTATTAAGGCCCCTCTTCTATCTTCTATATAATGTCTATTGTCCTCCCTTTACCTAGAGGCACATATTAAAAGGCCCCTATTCTATCTTCTATAGAATTTCTCCAGTTCTCCCTTTACATAGAGGCAGCATACAAACATGTTATTATGGTCCCTCGTCTATATTCTATAGAATCTCTTATCCTCCCTTTACCACGAGGCAGCATGCGGACAGGTTATTATGGCACCTCATCTCTCTTCTATAGAATGCCACTAGTCCTCACTTAAACTAGAGGCAGGATACATACATGTAATTAGGGCCCCTCGTCTATATTCTATAGAATGTCTCTTGTCCTCTCTTTACCTATATGCAGCATACAGACATGTTATTAATGCCCCTCGTCTATTCTATAGAATGTCTTTTGTCCTCCCCCCTTTACCTCATGGCAGCGTACAGATAGGTTAAGTCACCTCATCCCTCTTCTATAGAATGCCTCTAGTCCTCCCTTAAACTAGAGTCAGCATACAGACATGTTATTAAGGCCCCTATTCTATCTTCTATAGAATGTCTCTTGTCCTCCCTTAACCTAGAGGCAGCATACAGACATGTTATTAAGGCACCTCATCTCTCTTCTATATAAAGAGTCTTTTCCTCCCTTTATCTAGAGGCTGCATACAGACATATTATTAAGGCTCTTTTTCTATCTTATATAGAATGTTACTTTTCCTCTCTTGACATGAAGGCGGAAAAGTGTTATTAAGGCACCTCATCTATCTTCTAGAGACTGTCCCTTGTCCACTTTTAACCAAGGGGCAGCATACAGACACATTATTTAGGACCCTCTTCTCTTTTCTAGAGAATGGCTCTAGTCCTTCCTTAACCTAGAGATAACATATAGACAAGTTATTCAGGCCCCTCTTCTATCTTCTATGTAATGTCTCTTGTCCTCCCTTTACCTAGAGCCAGCGTACAGACATATTATTAAGGCACCTCATTTCTCTTCTATTGAATGTCTCTTGTTCTCCCTCAACCTAGCGACAGCATACAGACAAGTTATTAAGGCCCCTCTTCTATCTTCTATAGAATATCCGTTGTCCTCCCTTTACCTAGCGACAGCATACAGACAAGTTATTAAGGCCCCTCTTCTATCTTCTATAGAATATCCGTTGTCCTCCCTTTACCTAGAGCCAGCATACAGACAAGTTATTAAGGCCCCTCTTCTATCTTCTATAGAATATCCGTTGTCCTCCCTTTACCTAGAGCCAGCATACAGACAAGTTATTAAGGCCCCTCTTCTATCTTCTATAGAATATCCGTTGTCCTCCCTTTACCTAGAGCCAGCATACAGACAAGTTATTAAGGCCCCTCTTCTATCTTCTATAGAATATCCGTTGTCCTCCCTTTACCTAGAGCCAGCATACAGACAAGTTATCAAGGCCCCTCATCCATCTTCTATAGAATATCGCTAGTCCTCCCTTAACCTAGAGGCTCTATACAGACATATTATTAAGGCCCCTCTTCTATCTTCTATAGAATGTCTCTAGGCCTGCATTAACCTAGAGTCTGCTTACAGACATGTTATTAAGGACCCTCTATTATCTTCTATAGAATGACTCCTGTCCTACCTTTACCTAGAGGCAGCATGCAGACATGTTATTAAGGCATCTCATCTCTCTTCTATAGAATGTGTCTTGTCCTCCCTTAACCTAAAGGCAGCATACAGACATATTAAGTCCCTTTTTCTATCTTCTATAGAATGTCACTGACCGATTAGTGTTATTAAGGCCCCTCTACTATCTTCTATAGACTGTCCCTTGTCCTCTTTTCACCAAGAGGCAGCATACAGACATGTTATTAAGGCCCCTCTTCAATCTTCTATAGAATGTCTCTAGTCCTCTATTAACCTAGAGGCAGCATACAGACATGTTATTAAGGACCCTCTTTTATCTTCGATAGAATGTCTTTTGTCCTACCTTTTATCTAGAGGCAGCATGCAGACATGTTATTAAGGCCCCTATTATATCTCTTATAGAATGTCTCTCGTCCTCGCTTAACTTTGAGGCAGCATACAGACAGGTTATCAAGGCACCTCATCTCTCTTCTATAGAATTCCTCTAGTCCTCCCTTAACCTAGAGTCAGCATACAGACATGTTATTAAGGCCTCTCTTCTATCATTCTATTGAATATCGCTTGTCCTCGCTTAACCTAGGGGCAGCATACAGACATTAAGGCCATTTTTCCATCTTCTATAGAATGTCACTTTTCCTCTCTTGATATAAAGGCAGAATACTGTTATTAAGGCTACTTTTCTATCTTCTATAAACTGTCTCTTGTCCTCCCTTAACCTAGAAGGCATGTTATTAAGGCCACTCTGCTATCTTCCATACAATATCTCCTGTCTTCTCTTGACATGATGCCAAGATAAAAAGTATTATTAAGGCATCTTTTTATTTTCTTGTCTATATCTGTGGTTCTCTCTATCTATGATTGAAAGTTACAGGGATATTATTTGAGCCTCCTTTCTAACTTTTATGCTATGTTACTTCTGTTCTCTTTCTATGAAGGAAATATACAGAAATACCATTAAGGCCACCTTCTTTTCTTCTATACACTCTCCTATACTTTCTTTACGTGATTGCCAAAGGGAGATATCAAATTAAGGTCATTCTCCTATATTCTATCCGATATCTCCCGTTCTCTCTTAATAGGATGGCAAGTTATGGAGATATTATTAGGGCACATATTTTATTCTTAATACCCTTTCACTTATCCTATTCTTGCTTTAAGATGAGATGCAGATCCATGAATGTTAATCTTATATTCTAGACAATGTCTGTTGTTCTCTCTTTACACAAGAGCAATATAGATTACTGGTATTAAGGTTACTCTAATATCTTCTATAAAATATTCCTTCCCGTCTTTTTACATGATAACAGATTAAAAGGATCATATCAAAGTTATTCTCTTATCTTTTTGAACGTCTTTTTCCCCCTCTTTGAATGATGTCAGTATACATAGATATTATTAAGATAGATATTATTCACTCTCACACTTCTAAACAATGTCTTTTACTTTTTATTATGTAATCTACATTGACATAATTCAGCACACTCCGTAGTCTTCTTTTCAATCCATCATCTCCTGTATAAAAAGGAAAGGATGAATTGCATACAAATACATTAGTTTTCCTCTAAAATTTCGATTTTGGATCACAGTTTCGTATTTTTATTCGTGAAATCCCGATGTTTATCCATCTTTTATATACTTTTTTAAAAATGCAGATGAATAAAATCTTTATTTCGATAGCTGAAATATATGCAAATTAAATAAATTTCTAACTAGGCATCTGTCCTAGAAATATATGGAAAATAAAAAAATATTTGAATATATTGTTATAATTATTTTTTCTTGTATATATTTAATTTGATTTACACAGACACAGACAGTTAATTTTTAATTACATTCGTACCCTAGCAGAAGTTTTGGAGAAATGAATTTATGGCAACAGCGCAAACATATATTCACACTGTTCACTGTCTATATTGATACACGAAATTGATGTAAATCATTTGAATAGATTTATTTGGCATAAAATTTTGGCACAAATCAAAAGTAATTTTCATGTTTTCCTTTGAATATTCTAAATGAAAGCAGTCTTAAACACTATGGTCAGATATTGTTTCATTTTCTTTCACTTCCAAAATTGTGTGCGTGCTTTAATCAGGTTAAAGTAATAAATCAAATTTTTCAGAATCTCAATAATCTATCATTATATTATCTTAAACAAAGATAGGGCCGAAAAAGAATATCTCAGGAGAACGCGAAAACTACTCGTGACAAAACTCTCGAGCAGAAACCTCATCAAAGGAATATATACTTGGGCTGTGCCACTAATCAGATATTCCGGACCCTTTATTAAGTGGACCCGTGAGGAACTTAAACAAATGGACCAAAGGACAAGAAAACTAATGACCATACATAAGGCATTACACCCCAGAGACGACGTTGACAGACTATATATATCTAGAAAAGAGGGAGGAAGAGGACTTGCCAGCATCGAAGACGCCGTTGACGCATCCATACAACGGCTCGAAGACTACATAGAAAAACACGAACGAGGACTAATTACAACCATCAGAAACGATACGGACAACACGATAAACGAAAGAATGACAACAACTAGGAAACAAAAATGGGAAGGAAAACAACTCTATGGCCGCTTTAAGCGTCTAATAAACAACATCTCACACCAGAAAACCTGGACCTGGCTAAGAAAAGGAAACCTTAAGAGAGAAACGGAATCCCTTCTAATAGCAGCACAGGACAACGCCATAAGAACCAATCATATCAAAGCGAGAATAGATAAGACGCAACAAAACAGTAAATGTAGGCTATGCAGTGACAGAGACGAAACGATCAATCACATTATAAGCGAATGCAGAAGGAGTACAAGGCGAGACACGACTGAGTCGGCAAGGTGATCCACTGGGAAATGTGCAGGAAATTTCAATTCGACCATACAAACAAATGGTATATGCACAACCCGGCGCCTGTCCTAGAAAATGACACGCATAAACTCCTATGGGACTTTAACATACAAACGGATCACCTAATCCCGGCCAGAAGACCAGACCTCATAATAATCAACAAAAGAAAGAGAATCTGCAAAATTGTTGACTTTGCTGTCCCAGCGGACCACAGAATAAATCTGAAGAAAGGTGAAAAAAAGGATAAGTACCTCGACCTTACTAGAGAATTAAAAAAAACTGTGGAACATGAAAGTAACGATTGTGCCAATTGTGATTGGTGCGTTAGGCACAGTAACTAAAGGATTATTAAAGGGCCTGAAGGACTTGGAAGTTGGTGGACGGGTAGAGACTATCCAAACGACAGCATTGCGGAGCACGGCCAGAATCCCGAGACGAGTCCTGGAGACTTGAGGGGACTTGCTGTCACTCAAACTCCAGTGAAAAACCATCAGTTAACACTGATGTGAAAAACTCTTGAGGAATAATAATAATAATAATAATAATACAGGAGACCAGACTTAATAATAATCAACAAAAAAAGGGAACTTGCAAAATAGTCGACTTTGCTGTCCCGGCAGACCACAGAATAAAACTGAAAGAATGTGAAAAGAAGGATAAGTACCTCGACCTTGCTAGGGAACTGAAAAAACTGTGGAACATGCAGGTGACAATTATACCAATTGTAATTGGTGCGTTTGGAACAGTAACTAAGGGATTACAAAAGGGACTAGAAGACTTGGAGGTTGGCGGACGAGTGGGGACCATTCAAACGACAGCATTGTTGAGAACTACCAGAATACTAAGAACAGTCCTGGAGACTTGAGGAGACTTGCTGTCACTCAGACTTCAGTAAAAAACCATTGGCTATCGCTGATGTGAAAAGCTCTAATGAGTGAATAATAATAATAATAATAATAATAATCCTGCGAAATCTTTATCGAAGTTTATTGAAAACGCCATGAATAACTCGTGAGTCAAACTAAGTGCAAGAAGAAAAAGCTTAACAGAGGTGAAAATCAAGAGAGGGATCTTCCAGGGAGATGTGCTATCACCATTTCTATGTGTAATAGTGATGATGCCACTCAGTTACATACTTAGGCAATGCACAAGTGGATACAAGCTTCATAAATCGCAATAAAAAAAATCAACCACCTAATGTACATTGAAGACATCAAATTGTTTGCAAAAAATGAAAAGTAATTCCAAACACTTATACAGGCAGTGAGGATATACAGTCGAGATATAGGGATGGAATTTCACATAGAAAAATGTGCTATGCCAATAATGAAAAGCGAAAAACGACAGAAGAAATAGAACTACCAAATCAAGGAAAAATCAGAACGCTTGGAGAAAAGAAGCTAACAAATACTTGGGGATATTGGTAGCAGACAACATCAAACATGCGGAGATGAAAGAAAAAAAAATTAAATACTTCAGGAGAACGAGAAAACAACTCGAGACCAAACTACATTGTAGAAATATCATCCAAGGGCTAAATACCTGGGCTACCCTCCTTGTAAGATACTCTGGACCATTTTTAAATTGGATGTGAAAAGAACTTCAATAAATGCAAGAAAACTCACGACGATGCATAACGTCTTACATCCCAGTGGCGACACAGACAGACTGTACATGTCAAGAAGGAGGAAGAGGACTTACCAGCATTCAAGATATCGTTGTTGCATCTATGCAACGAGTCAAAGATTACATAGACAAGCGCGAACGAAGACTAATTACAGCCATCAGAAACAATACAGACAACACAAACATCAACAGAAATAACCAGAAAACAAAAATGGAAGAAAACAACATTAAGTGGCATATAAACAAAATATCACTCGAGAAAATCTTTATATGGCTGAGAAAAGGAAACCTCAAGAGCGAAACTGAATCCTTTCTGATAGCAGCTCAGAACAACGCCAGAAGGACCAACTATATCTGGGCAAGAATAGATAAGACACAACAAAATAGCAAATGTAAGTTATGTGGTGTCAGAGACGAGACGATCAATGACATAATAAGAAAATGCAACAAATTAGTGCAAATAGATTATAAGAGTAGACACGACTGGATGGGGAAGGTGATCTACTGGGAAAGACGCAAAAAGTTTAAATTTCACCATACGAACCAGTGGTATATCACAACCCGGAATCCCTCCTGGAGAACGAGACGCACAAAATTATCTGGGATTTTGATATACAAACGGATCACATAATCTCGGCCAGACGAGCAGACCTAGTGATAGACAACAAAAAAAGGAGAAGTCACCGAATTGTGGACTTTGCCGTCCCGGCAAACCAAAGAGTAAAATTGAAAGAAAGCGAAAAGAGAGATAAGTACCTGGACCTTACAAGAGAAATGAAAATCTATGAAACATGAAAGTGGCGATGATACCAATTAAAATCGATGCTCTTGGTACAGTCACCAAAGGATTGCTAAAAGTTTTGAAGGAATTGGAAATAAGAGCACGAGTGGAGACCATTTTAACAAAAACACTCTTAAGATCGTCCAGAATAGTGAGAAGTGTCCGTGAGACTTGAAGGGACTTCCTGTCACTCAATCTCCAGCGGAAAGCCATCAACTGATGCTGGTATGAAAAACTCTCAAAGAAGTAAAATAATAGAAAACCACGAAGGAGAACTGATTACGGCCACCAGAAACGATACTGACAACACGGTGGCCAACAGAATGACAATAACTAGGAAGCAAAAATGGGAAGAAAAACAGCTCTATGGACGTTTTAAGCGACTAATAACAAAATCTCACACGAGAAAACCTGGACATGGCTAAAAAAAGAAAGAAAAGAAAACCTTAAGAGAGAAACAGAATCTCTCCTAATAGCAGCACAAAACAACGCCATAAGAACCAATCATATCAAAGCGAGAAGAGATAAGCAGCAACAAAATAGCAAATGTAGGTTATGTGGTGATAGAGACGAAACGATCAATTGCATAATAAGTGAATGTAGCAAATTAGCACAGAAAGAGTATAAAACTAGACACGACTGGGCACGCAAGGTGATCCACTGGAAATTGTGCAAGAAATTGAAATTTACTATACGAACTAATGGTATATGCACAACCTAGCATCTGTCCTTGAGAATGATACTCATAAACTCCCATGGGACTTTGACATACAAACAGATCACCTAATTTCGGCCAGAAGACCAGACCTAATAATAATCAACAACAACAAAAAAAAATAAAAGAGAACTTGACGAATTGTGGACTTTCCTGTCCTGGCTGGCCGCAAAACAAAACTGAAAGAAAATGAAAAGAAGGATAAGTACCTCGACCTTCCTAGAGAATGGAAAAAAAAAAACAATGGAACATGAAGGGGACAATTATAACAATTGTAATTGGTGCTTTTGGTATAGTCACCAAAAGATTATTAAAGGGTCTGGAGGACTTGGAAGTTGGAAACCATCCAAACTACAGCATTAATATAAGAGTCTTGGAGACTTGAGGAAACTTCCTGTCAATCAAACTCCAGTGAAAGACGATCAGCAAAAACTGATGTGAATAATCTTTAATTTAATTCATGAAATAAGCTTTTGAACAAAAATCAATGATATCGATTACTAGTGAAACTAAGATATATAAAAATGGCATGTCGAACAGAAACTTATTTCATTAAGTTCTGAATTACCCTGTGTAATATCATATCACACGCAATCTTGTATTTAACATTTTTTTTTTATAAAACAAAGGTATAGGGATAGTAATTATGATAACTGCGATGAAGAATAGGATTATCGAGAGAACACCATAAAGATATGTAATTGAAATTTTAATAACTTTGAAAATTAAACAATTGAATTTCAAAGAAATTTTAATAACTTCGAAAATTCATATATATTTGATTTATAATCTAATCAATATTGTTGATTAATAAATTTTAATAACTTTGAAAATTTTAAAGAAATTTCAATAACTGAAAATTAAATAATTGAATTTCTTTATATGAACTCATAACGGTGAATTATTATTGTATTTTCTGAGAAAATATTTCTGTATTGTTCAAGCCAAAAGATTTTGGATTTAGGAAAGATATGTCTTGTTTTAGGGTCTATAATAAAAGACGTTTTCGTCACAAATTATTGATTTGTTGATTGATAATTGATGTATTATATGAACATAGCAAACAGGTAAGTCGATCAAAATTATTATGATATACTTCTCATCAGCTTTGCTCTCTTAGAGTTTTCCTCTAGCTCACTTAATAATTATTTGCCCTGTCGGCTGGGTTGTAGAATACACCGACTGCATCTCCGCAGAGGAGTAAGACCCCCGCCAATAAGTGCCCTGGATATGATACTATATAATCTAATGGTGAAGTTCCTGTAATGCAGGAGCTTTTGGAGTAATGTGGAGTAACCCTTCATTGCTATTGCTGCCAGGTTCACTCTAACCCGGAATGGCAGCACCTGATAGGGTCCTATCTATGGGTCAAAGAGAACTAAAATGCATACTTACGCTAAACCGATTTGCCCGAAAAAGAACTGTTTTGACGTTTAAACTACATACTTATGCTCAACTGAATTGTCTGAATTAGAACTGTTTTTGATTTTGAAACTGCACTTACGATAAACTGAATTGTTTTAAATAGAATTGTTTTGAGTTTTAACTGTGTGTAAGCAAAGACTATACTTATACTAAACTGAATTGTTTGAATTAGAACTGTTTGACAAAACTGAATAGCTTGAAATAGAAATGTTTTTGACAATTAAACTGTGTACTCATGCTAAGCTTAATTGTTCGAAATAGAACTGTTTATTTGTACAAAAATTGATTTGGCATTAGATAACCTACAAAGGTTGATATACCATAAAACCCAAACAAACAAACAAACAAACATGATGATAATTACTTTGAAAATAAAGCATTCCAGGCTGATTCCTATGTTTGATTATCTACTATTTTTATTTAAGTGAATTGACTTTCGTTTTTCATTCTCTGTCTATCTGTCAGTCTGTCACACACACACACACACACACACACACACACACACACACACACACACACACACACACACACACACACACACATACTGACACTTGCTCAGTCGGCTGGGGCAGTAGAATACACCGACTGCAGCTCTGTGTCCTGGATATGACACAAAGCAATCTGATGGTGAGGTTCCAGTAATGCTGGGGATTTGGGGAATGTGGAGTACCCCTTTATTGCCATCGCTCCCAAGTCCAGTCTGGTCCGAAGTGGAAGCACCTGATAAGGCTCTATCAATGGGTTAAATAGAACTAACTACATACTTATGCTAAACTGAATTGTTTGATTAAACTGAATTGTTTGAAAGAGAAATGTTTTTGACAATTAAAACGTATTTACATTTAAACTGCGTGCTTATGCTAAACTGAATTATTTGAAATAGAACTGTTTTTTGACATTGAAACTGTATTTACACTAAACTGAATTGTTTGACATAAAACTGCTTTGACATTTAACTGTGTGTAAATAAAATCTATACTTATACTAAACTGAATAGGCTGAATTAGAACTGCTTGACTAAACTGAATTGCTAGAATTAGAAGTGTTTTTTACAATTAAACTGTATTTACATTTAAACTGCGTGCTTATGCTAAACTGAATTGTTTGAAATCGATCCGTTTTTGACATTGAAACTGTACTTACACTAAACTGAATTGTTATATATAACTGTTTGAATAAACTGAACAGTTTGAAATAGAAATGTTTTTGACAATTAAACTGTGTACTCATGCTAAACTGAATTGTTTCAAGTAGAACTGATTATTGATATAAAAATGGATTTGGCGTTAAATAACATACAAAGGTTGATATTCCATAAAATCCAAGCAAACAACCAATCAACCCACAGACACTGATAGATAGATAGATAGATAGATAGATAGATAGATAGACATGTATGTATGTATGTATGTATGTATGTATATCTATCTATCTAACACAAACACACACAAACACACTAACACTGACACTGAGATAGATAGATAGATAGATAGATAG
Source organism: Sepioteuthis lessoniana (assembly GCA_963585895.1). NCBI lineage: Eukaryota > Metazoa > Mollusca > Cephalopoda > Myopsida > Loliginidae > Sepioteuthis > Sepioteuthis lessoniana. The sequence goes on from CAUZXS010000652.1 coordinate 15,919, forward strand.
ATAGATAGATATCTTACACACACACACACACGCGCGCAAACACTGATATAGATAGATAGATAGATAGATAGATAGATAGATAGATAGATAGACACAAGCTATGGTAATAGGGTACCAAGTAGGAACCAAAATCACTAAACGGCAGACGCCTTATCTTTACATTAAATATTATTTTCTAAACTTAGCATGGTCACAAGGGCATATTAATATAGTAGATGGTAGAGATCAAACACACTAGCCATGGTTTGCAAAAACTTTCGTGTTTATCATCATTGTATAATGGAAATATGTTTTTCTCCCTTTTTTTTTTTTTTTTTTTTTGTTCCCAAACGCGAAATATTAGCTGAATAGCGACAATGAAATCCAAGGCGATATATTTTTGTTTCTCATGGAGCAAGCTGATGCATCAAATTTAAAACAGCGACAATTTAATGGTTTCAAACAAGAAATAACTGAACGCATGTGAATGAAGGCGTGTGCGTTAACATAAATTTGTCTTTTGAAAGCATTTTTTATTTCAACGCTGAAATTCATAATGAACAACTGCTTAGTTAAGTGTATATTATACATTAAAAAAAAATCTTTTTCGAAATTATTGTTCACGAGATAGCTATTGGTTTTATTTGTACAATAATCATATTTCTATCTCTCTTCTTCTTTTTTCTTTACTTGTTTCTTCTTTGTTGAGAATAGAAACAGAGTCTCTCTCTCTCTCTCTCTCTCTCTGTGTGTGTGTGAGATAGAGAGAGAGTGGGGGACAAAGAGACAGGGAGATAACATACGTCAAAATAACCAAGGCACTTGATTTTTTCTGTGAAAGCATTTAAATCCCATGAGAGTTCAAAGTTATATTATTTGCGTATTACAAACTATTTCGACGAACACCCTCACTCGTTGTTAATACTTGTGCTTGTCCTTTAAAAACGCATGCGTTGACAATGTAACGTTGATGTTTTCTCTTTGGTTTTGATGGTCCTCATCTAACTGTTTGTACCTTTGATGTGTTCATATGGTTGGGAACCTGAAATTTCACTTAAAGAAGTCCGCCAAAACGAATTTCAATTAAATGGGCGGAGCTAACGGCAATATTTCAAATGTTAGTGTTTATTAACCCATTTTGAAGTTTGAAATTTAAGATGCAAGATTTAAGGAACAGAAATTTATGACTTAAGGCTTCATCTATTCTTGTGCTGCTGAGTTAGCAAGACAAATGAACAAGATTAGTTTGTTTTATTTAGAATTTTTTTTTTCAATTTCTCTTTTAACTCCGACTTTTCTGTGAAGTTTATATTTAACCCTCTCTTGTTCTACTTTTTTAAATTTTTTTTATTTTTCCATGTGAATACTAAATAACATTATAAGCTTTTTCTCTCTCAGACTCCATTACTTAAAGTCTTTTGGTGAAGTTGTGGTGGTCAAAAGTTGATTTCGGATATTAACGGAAATGAATGTACTTAACTTGCTTAAGCATGATTCAAAATTATTTGAATCGAAAACAAAATCTACTTTTAAGTGTAATTTTCATTTGTGTCTATTTTTGCGATTAAACCTATTACATATCAGTTGTCGACCTTAGTTGAGG
>CAUZXS010000652.1:22500-40000 GCA_963585895.1 Sepioteuthis lessoniana
GAAAAGATTTACCTTCAAAATGAAATAACAAAACTAAGATAATATTGTTTACAAACTTCTCGGTTATTCGCAGTGAACAAAGATTTGCATATAAAATGCAGGTTTTTGTTTTTTATTTGTTTGGGGGATTTTTTTGTTTTTATTTTATTTTGTTTTGTTTTGTTTTGTTTTGTTTCTTTCAAACGCTATTCACGACAAACCTTTCTATGTCAGTTCATCAATATGCACCTAAAGGATTTACATTGTGTATCAACGTATTCATTGTAGGAAGGTTTTTTCAATTCTACTATTTTAAATACATATAATCTTTCTTCGTAGACGTTATGTTTAACCGGTAAGGATCATTTTCAAAGTTTTTTGCTCCATTTTTATTTTCCTTTAACTATTTACGAAAATAGTTTGATTCCTGTGTTTGAAGGTTTAATTTCTTTGTTTATTGGTATATCAATCCTGGTAAAAGAACAGTAGTGGTAATATTGAACCAATAGCTGGCGATTTAAAGGGGTTAATACCCGAGGGTATTTGTTCGAAAGCGAACGTAATAGCGTGACTGGATATCGAACTCGCATTCCAGCTCGTTATCCATTACCCTACTGGAACTTCCCAATATGTTTTTAGTTGGTGTATGTTTTCTTTTTTTTTTCCCCCCAATCTGATAAACTTTGAAAGTAGTTTTGCCAAAAGCTTTTCCTTTTTCTGCAATCAATTTGCTCTTTCATTTTCAAATACCCTAAATGAACTGCTATATAATTTTTCAATATTCCTTTAATATTTGTCAACTGAAGTCAACTTTGAAGTAAGCAACTAAGATGTTCATTCGATTTAGCAAACTTTGGCACATGTTTCCAATGATATTGGTTTGAAGAAGCAAACATTTACAAAAGTCTGAAAACAAGGAATCTGTGAAACAAGTTTACTTATATCTTTCAGGATTTTATTGCAAGCAATCTGAACCAGTGTAACATTTTGCAGGTTTTTATTGCAAGCAATCAGGGGATGTCCACGTGGTGTAATGGTTAAAGCGATGGCCTCATCCTCCCATCTATAGGTTGAATAGTATCACAACTGTTCTTCAAGAAGAATGGCTTTGGCATTAAATAACCTACAAAAGTTGATATGCCATGAAACGAATAATGGTTTCTTCTCTTTCCAACAACACATAATGCAAGAAATCAGAATCAGTATAAAATCTTGCAGGATTTTATAGCAAGAAATCAGAACCAGTATAGAATCTTGCAGGATTTTATTGCAAGAAATCAGAACCAGTATAAAATCTTGCAGGATTTTATAGCAAGAAATCAGAACCAGTATAAAATCTTGCAGGATTTTATTGCAAGAAATCAGAACCAGTATAAAATCTTGCAGGATTTTATAGCAAGAAATCAGAACCAGTATAAAATCTTGCAGGATTTTATTGCAAGAAATCAGAACCAGTATAAAATCTTGCAGGATTTTATTGCAAGAAATCAGAACCAGTATAAAATCTTGTAGGATTTTATTGCAAGAAATCAGAACCAGTATAAAATCTTGCAGGATTTTATTGCAAGAAATCAGAACCAGTATAAAATCTTGCAGGATTTTATTGCAAGAAATCAGAACCAGTATAAAATCTTGCAGGATTTTATTGCAAGAAATCAGAACCAGTATAAAATCTTGCAGGATTTTATTGCAAGAAATCAGAACCAGTATAAAATCTTGCAGGATTTTATTGCAAGAAATCAGAACCAATATAAAATCTTGCAGGATTTTATAGCAAGAAATCAGAACCAGTATAAAATCTTGCAGGATTTTATTGCAAGAAATCAGAACCAGCGTATTATATCTAAACAAGCTTTGTAAATAACATGTTGCATAATTGATACAAAATGTATTAACATGATAAAAAGATTATAGACCATTTTTCATTTATCATTAATAATCTGGTATTATCATTTTTTTCACGTTCGTGATTTCCTTTTAAACAGCGATAAAGAATCAGATAGAATACAGACCATAAACAAACTAGTACTCTTTTCAAAATACGAAAGAATATAATTCTATATATTATAAACAAATGTATGTAGTAATTTACTAAAATTTTTGCTTAGATGTTGCACAAGGCCGTATGAATGGGTCACCCAATGAGACTCAAACTCACTCATAAAGTTTTGCTTGTCTAGCTTGCCAACCATTTCACAACTCGAGGTGCCTACAGTAGTAATTAACTTGCTTTTGGCTTAGATGGAGCATATAGCCGTATAAATATTGCATAAACATGTGTATGTATTAGTTGTCTGAATTTCTGAGACAAATATTGATGATTTTTATCATTAAAGGTTTTCAGACTATTATCTTTATTGTTATTTCCATAATGTTTCAGCCGATATGTCCTCCGGCTATCTTCGGAATCAGAACAGGCGACCCCCGTGGATTCAATAAAAGACGTAGTTCGAAGTTGCGTGTAGGTTCCTGAGTTCTACAAGAAACACTCGAAGAAGGCCGAAGGACATATCGGCCGAAACGTTGTGGAAATAACAATAAAGATGAAGACAGTCCGAAAATCCTTAATGATAAAAATGTATATATGTATATATGTAGGTAGGTAGATTGGTAGTATGCTGAGAATACTTCTTCGTGAAAATAATGTTATCATGTCTTTAATGTTATAAATAGGTAATTCTGTTTTATTTCATTTTTTACTTGAACTCAAGTTGTACTTGTCGGTGCGTAAGACGCAGAAAATAAGGGATTAAGGTTGTATAAAAACAGTCCAAATCTATTTTTATATAGTTTATGTGCTTTCGATCATCACTGAACAGCAGCTGTACGGCCACCAACCACCCATCACGAAAACCATTCAAATTAGACGAACTAGATATACAGGACATTGCTGGAGAAGTAAGGACGAACTCATAAGCGATGTACTCCTGTGGACCTCCTCACATAAACGAGCAAAGGTTGGACGACCAGTTAGAATCTATCTACAACTGCTCTGTGCCGATACAAGATGTAGCCTGGAAAATCTGTCTGGAGCGATGAACGATAGAGACGAGTGGCGAGAGAGATTCAGGGAAATCCGTGCCAGCGACACAACATGATGATGATGATGATGTTATGTATGAAATGCAAAAAATTGTGGCGACAGCATTAATGTTTGATAAAGAAAATGGTGCATTAGGGATATTGATTTAAATCATTTGTTTGATGCGATTTAAAAATTAAACTCTTTGAACGAAAGGCTTTTTTTTTATTAGCGTTGTATCCTCTTCACAATAATAAGCGACTAACAAGCGACATCTTACCCGAGAAAACGTGGATGTGGATAAAAAAGGGAAACCTCCAGACAGAAACTGAATCTCTTCTGATAGCAGCAAAAATAACGCCATAAGGACTAATCATATCAAAGCAAAAATAGCGAAGACGCAGCAAAAAAGCTAAAGCAGATTATGTGGTGATAGAGACGAAACGATCAATCACATAAAAAGTGAACGCAACAAATAAACACAGAAAGAGTAAAAGACTAGACAAGACGGGGTGGGGAAGGTGAGATTCTGGAAATTGTACTTGAAATTTAATTTTGACCATACGAACAAATGGTATATGCACAACCCAGAATCTGTCCTAGAAAATAAGTCGCACAAATTTCTCTGGGATTTTGATAAACAAACGGATTTCCTAATATCGGTCAGACGACTCGACCTAATAATAAGCAAGAAAAAAAAAAGGGAACATGTCGAATTGTGGATTTTGCTATCCTGGCTGAATTGAATTGAAATAAAGAGAAAAGAATAATAATACCTGGACCTTGCTAGGGAATTGAAAAACCTGTGGTATATGAAAGTAATGATTATACCAATTGTAATTTGAGCTCTTGAGGATTGATAAAGGGACTGGAGGACTTGGAAATAAGAGGACGAGTGGAGACCATCCAAACTACATCATTGTTGAGATCGGCCAGAATACTAAGAAGAGTCCCGGAGACTTGAGGAGACTTCCTGTCACTCAGACCCCAATGAGAAAGTATCGGCAAAGGCTGGATTAAAAAAAGCTCTTAAGGAATAAACAATGATAATAATAAATGAAAAACCAAAAGTTAAAACAAATAGAAAAAATATCCCATCGAGGAAAAATAATAATAGAATTGGCTCGTAAAGAGTACAAAAAAACACAATTGAGAGTCGAAGGTGATTGACTGAGAATTGTGCAAGCGACTAAAGGTTAATCGTAAAGACGAAAACCCATGTGCAAACCAAAATCTATCTTGGAAAATATGAATCCCAAAATTCTCTGGAATTTTTTGCAAAAAGTGAATCAACCAATCCCTATCAGAAGACCTGATCTAATTATAACCAAGAAGAAAAAATAAATGTGACAGCCATCGTAACTCAACGTTTTAACAGATCACAGAGTTAAAGGAAAGGAAAGCGAAAAACTAGATAAAAACTAGAGAGCTAAAAAGAACTAAGAACGTGAGATTTCAAGAAGAATAGAAACTATCCTGACCGCAGCCCTACTGTGATCAGTTAGAATACTGACAATACTTGAAAGCTGAGGAGACTCCGGTGACAGATACCAGTTACTACTAATGGGAAAAACTCGCAAAGAGAAATATCAGTTGATAGGAGCACGAAGTAATGCTACAAGAACTAATTGAATCAAAGCAAAAATTGATCACATGCAGAAAAAGAATAAGTGTAAGTTATATGGTAACAAAGATGAGACAATAAATCACTTAAGCAAATGCCACAAACAGGCACAAAAGGAACATAAGAGTTGGTACGAATGAATAAAGCAATCCAGGATAGAAAATCAGATTTAGCCTCAATTAACAAAAAATAGTGATTAAGTTAATTTTACATTTCCAGTGGACCATTGAGTGAAAACAAAAAGAAAAAAGGTAGACAAATACTTGGATCTTGCTGGAGAACTAAAAAATAAAAACTGTGGAATATGAAGTTAACTGAGATATCAACTGTTGTTGGTGTCCTTGAAACAATCCTCAAAGATCTAGGAAAGAGACCGGAGGAAATGGAGATCAAAGAATGAATCGAGACCATCCAGACTACAGTACTTTTAAGATCAGTTAGTGAAGAGGAAAAACAGGTTGACAAGACAAGAGACTCAGAATTAGGCACATTTGCTGTGGTAGACACACTTGGAAGTGATACTGTTTCGAAGTGGGGTCTTTTCCGCATGAGAAAAATTAGTCGGATTTAGCAGAATCTGCGTGAAGCTCGTCATACACATTTGCATGGGAGTAGTACAAGTTGGATGTTGGCCAATGGTTGGCGTGTGGTTGAAGTAAAATATATTACACCAACATTTTCTCAGTTCAGCTGCGGTATTGGTGATGTGTGGACAGCTTAAGAACTTGTTGGATTCATCTGAAGTGACATTTTATTTTCGTATACCTACCTCCCTTTTTGGCATGGTTAGAATACTTAAAAGAGTCCTGGAGATGTGAGTAAACTTGCTGTCGATAGAACGTCAGTAAAAAAAAAAATCAGTTAAAACTAGTGTGAAAACCTTGCAAGAATTAAAAATAAAACTAATAACGAAGAAGAAGGACAACAACAACAATAACAACAACAACAACTGCAAGGAGGAGATTTGCTGTCATTCAGACTCTATCTAAAGACCACCAGCTAGCCTTGGTGTGAAAACCTCGCAAGGAATAAAACAACAATAATAACAATAATACCTAATATCGGCAAGACAACCAGATCTAGTGATAGTCAACAAAGAAAAAGAGAACCTACCGAACAGGGTAAAACTGAAAGAAAGCGAGAAGAAAGATAAGTACCTGAACCTTGCTAAAGAACTGAAAAAAAAAAACTAAGGAACATAAAAGTGACTGTGATAACAACTGTAATTGGCGCGCCCGATACAGTCATCAAATGATTGAAAAGGGGACGAAAGGACTTGGAAATGGAGACCATTCAAACGAAAGTATTGCTTGACATCGGCCAGAATAGTAAAAAGAATCTTAGAGACTTGAGGAGACTTGCTGTCACTCAGACTCCAGTGGAAATCCATCAGCTAACGCTGGTGTGAAAAACACTCAAATGAGCAAAATAATATGGAATGGTGGATTGTGAAAAATGGTATAAACACTTATCGGAACCAGTAACAGAAAAAAAAACGGGGTTACAATTCTCTGGAACTTTACTATCCAAACTGATAGGGCGCCTTGCGTAGTGTAATGGTTAGCAAGATTGATTTGCAAACCTGCAAGAGTGAGTTCGAGTGTCATTGAATACCCCATTCATTCGGCCTTGTGCTACATCTAAGCAAAACGCTTAGTAAATTATTACTACTATCCAAACTACTAGAAAAATAAAGAGCAATAGACCAGATAAAGTTTTGAAGGTGTCCGTGGTGTGATGGTTATCGTAGTAGGAAATGGACACAGCGACACGAGTTCAAATCCTGGACGAGACTGATTGCATTTCACATAGCACTAATACCCTTAGGAAAGGTATGAATCCAATTATTCTCCCTAGAAGGAAAACTCTGAATTCAAACCTGTTAAACTTCTCTAAAAAATTGACCTCGTGTCATATCCTGCCCGAGCGGAGGGGTTGGTAAATATGATAGACCAGATATGGGGGTTAAGGACTATAAAAGAAAAACATGCCTTCTAATTGATATGTCAATACCAACAGATAATAGCATAGAAGAAAAGAACAAAAATGTAAGGAACAGAAATGCCAAATCAAGAAAGAATTAGATCGCTCTGAGACAAGGAAAATTGCAAGTACTTGGGAATATTGGAAGCGGACACCATCAAATAAGCGTAGATGAAAGAAAAAATAAGAGTACCTCAGAAGAACGAAGAAACATTTCAAAATCAAGTTTTACAGCAGAAATCTGATGAGTCTTCTTTATAATATTTCTGGATCATTCTTAAAATGGACAAAGGAGGCACTCAGACAAATGGACCAAAGGACAAAGAAATTGATGACGATGCACAGTATTTTGCATCCATGAGATAAAATAAACTATATGTGTCATAAAAAGAAGGATGAGGACTCTCTAGCATTGATGATAGCGTCGATACATCGATACGAGTAATCGAGAAATGCATTAAAACGAGCAAAGAAATTACAGTTCGCTAGCAAAGTCTAAATATTTGTCTATCTTTTTACTTACTTTTATTTTCACTTTGTGTTCCATTTGAACAACAAAATCCAATAGACGCCAAGTTCTTTATTCCTGTTAATTAACATAAAGTCTGGTCTTATAGCTGAGACTGAATGATCCGTTTTTTTTTCTCAAAATCCTAGAGAATTTTATGCGTATCATTGTCTTGGACAGATTCTTGTTTGTGTATATACCATTTGATAGTGTGATCAAATTTTAATCTCTTGCACTATTTCTAGGGGATCACCTTTCCCACCCAATCATGTCAAGTCTCCAATTCCTTTTGTGCCAGTTTGCTGCATTCACTCCTTACGTGATTAATTGTTTCATACCTGCCTCCACATAATCTACACTTGTTATTCTGCTGCGTATCATTATTTTTCGCTTAATATATTTAATCTTTATGACATTATTTTGTACTGCTATTAAAAAAAATTGTTTTTCGCTTAAGATTTCCTCTTAGCCATATCCTGGTTCACTCCTGTGCTATCTCGTTAATTATCACTTGAAGTATCAATACAATTGCTCTTATTATTATTATTATTATTATTATTATTATTATTATTATTATTATTCCTTTTTTTTCTAGTTTTTGTTATTTTTCTGTTTGTTCTTTATGCTGCAGTTGCTGTTACTGGTTGCTGCAATTTGTCTTTCTTTGCTCTTTTTAGTATATTTCTCGAGTCCTAGAATTTTTGCATCTACACAATCTGCAATTCTGGCGAGTCCTCTCCCTCTTTCTTTTCTTGACACTATAGAGTCTGTGTATGTTATCTCTCGAGTGTAAGACCTTGCGCATCGGCATCAATTTTTTATCCTTTGGCATGTTTGTCTTCTTTAATAATGGTCCAGAATATTGTGTGATCTGTTTGTATCACAAAGTCTCAGCGAATTTTATATGCCTAATTTTTAGGACTTATCTGGTTTGCGCATATACCATGTACCAGTATGATTAAATCTTAATCTCTTGTAGAATTCCCTGTGGATCCCTTTTCCCACCCAATCGGATCTACTCATGAATTCCTTTCGTGCCAATTTGCATTATTTGTTAGTTATTTGAGTAAGAATTTAATCTTTGTTACTACATATTCTTGTAATTCTTCTTCGCATTATTGATTTTTGCTTTGATATAATTGATACGTATGACATTTTGTTTTGCAATCAAAATAGATTCATTTTCTCTTTTGAGTATTCCTCATTTCAGCTATGTCCAGGTTATCTCAAGTGCAATTTCCGGTTTGCCTCTTGAAGGATCCATACAGTTGTATTTCTTCCGATTTCGGTTTTCAAGATTTTGTTTTTCTTTTTGTCCTTGAGTTATTTTTGTTTATATTTCTGTTACTGACTGCTATAATCAGTTTTTTCTTTGCTCTTTTTTGTATATTCACCGAGTCATTGAATTGTTGCATTCTAGACTCTTCTTGACACATAGAGTTTGTTCAGATCTCGAGAACTTTTGTAAGTATTCTATCTGATCTTAACAGTACAGTGGTCTGGGTGGTCTTGGATCTTCCTCTAACCTTCACTTCAATTAGTCTCTTTTCAAAGTATTAGAGGATCTTTCCAAGTGCTCCAACTACATGTGGTGTAACCGCTATTTTCATGTTTCAATCTGTTCACATTTATGGCAAAATCCAGACTTTTGTTCATCTTTTCGCTTTTTTATTTTTATTCCATCATTCATTGGAATGACAAAACTCATGCCAAGATCATTTCACTTTATTAATTAAAATCATTTCTCTTTATTAATTTAAATTATGTCAAGCCTTCTCTCTGGAATTTAATTGTCTTTTTTTATTTCAATGTCCCGGAGAATGTTATGCGTCTCATTTTCTACGACAGATATACCATTTGTCAGCATCACTAAACTTTAGTCTCTTGCAGAATTCCCAGTGGATCCTCTTCCTGCCCAGTCATGTATATTGTACTTCTTTTGTGCCAGTTTGCAGCCTTTGCTTATTATGTGATAAACTCTTTTTATTCTGTCGCCACATAATCTTCATTGGCTATTCTGTTGAACATTATCAATTTGTGCTTTATAACATTTGTTATTTTATGGCATTATTTTATGTTGCTATAATTAGAGATTCAGTTTCTCTTAAAAAGTATCCTCTTTTTAGCCATGTTTAGGTTATATCAAATGAGATTACCTAAGTTTGTCGCTTGAAGTATCCATACAGTTGTTTTTCAACCCATTTTGTTTTCTAGATTTTTAAAATTATACACACACACACACACACACACACACATATATATATATATATATATATATATATATATATATATATATATATATATAATATTTCAGTATAGTATGTTTTTAAGTGGCGCACGCAGTGTAATGGTTTTCGTCGTAGGAAATAGACACGGTAGCATGAGTTCAAATCCTAAACTAGGCTGTTTGTATTTCACAAGAGAAAAGTATACATGTGATTATTCTCCCTCAACCTATGAAGAAATTGTAGGCCAGACAGGGCTCTGAATTCTCAGTACATAAAAAAAAGTAAAAATATATTTAATATAACTGAATATTATCACTGTTCACATTAGTATCTGCCCTCTGTGATACTTCTGTGTGGTTTACAATTATTTTATATGATAATATATATATTTTATATAATAATATATATTTTATATTTTATATAATAATATATATATTCTATATATTATATATCATATATAGTTAAAACCTTAAACATTTACCCCCACCCACCCAGTGTTTAAAATCATTTATGGTTTGAATATATTTATAAAATATAAAACTCGAATACAGTACATTCTAGTGGTTGAATCAGTAAATGTAGCACTGGATAAGTTTTGTTCTAATATTTAAATTCTGATTTAAATATTTTGTTCTAATATCTAAATTCTGAGTACAACTTAATAATAAAGTTGGAATCGTTAAGTAATTATTCAGCTTTTAGTGACGTTATTTTATTAAGGCTTCTTCAATCAGAATCTTTATGAACTGTTGATTGGCCCGACATTACTTTGATCAAACCGAAAATTTGCTGTCATTCAAAAACTAATATATATATATATATATATATATATATATATATATATATATATATATATATATATATATTAGTTTAATACCCTTGGGAAAGGTATGAATCCAATTATTCTCCCTCCAGCTATGGGTAAATAGTAGGACAGACTAGGTTCTTTAGCCTTGGTGAGGCAACTAGTCTAAGAGAAGGAAAACTCTGAATTCAAACCTGTTAAACTCCGCTTAAAAATTGACCTTGTGTCATATCCTGCCCGAGCGGAGGGGTTGGTATATATATATATATATATATATATATATATATATATATATATATATATATATATATGCATGCATTAAAAAGAAATAGACACAGGAACACATAAGGACATTCAACTCGCCTACACACATGTTCTGCTTACATTTACCAGGAAGCAACTTAGAGGGTGGTATGCTAAAGCTCTGTTGAGACCATTCATGTATGACAACTGACTGTGAAAACAAGTCTGGTTGTCTGCAGTGTGTATTACTAAGTTATTATTCCATTACTTCTTTTTTCTTTCTTTCTTTTTTTCTTATTTTTTTCTTTTCGGATACCAGCCGACATACCTTTCGTTATTAGTATAGGTACTAGTCGGTTTCCGGTTGCTGTCACCACTCACCACGATGGTCAGTTCTTTTAGTTTTTCATCTTTATTTAATTCTCTCTTCCAACAGCGACTCCAATGCTTAATACACGAGACACCCCAGTGTGTTTTACCGGAAAACTTTAGAATACCGGAAAACTTGCATGAGGATAACTAAAGAACATACCGGTTGCAATGTAAAAACAAGAATATTGATACAATATTTCCAATATCACTCCCTTTATTTTAATAACAGATTCAAAAACACAGATATACTGCAAGTTGAAGGTATTTACAAATATCTGGTTTCACTGAGAATGTTTACTGTCAGTCAGTTTCTGATAATCACTTCAGTTTGATATTTTTTTACAACACAGCATACGAAAGAAGATGCTAAAAGCAAACAAAATATTGATATTGTTAGGCATTGTTTATCCCAAAAGTTAACTTTCGCATAAAAATTATTCTTGAAAAGCATTAAAACAGTCTTTTTTCCCCTTTATCTATTTCTGTTTTTCTGTAATTTCTTTATCTTAATTAAGATAATGTTATTTCAGTTCATTTATCAGCAGAAACCAATTATGGTACAAATTATCAGCCAACGTTTTGGTCTTGAGCACAAGCTGCTTTTCATATGCTTATTCCAAATATTTCAACAATCTTAATTTTGGTATGGGGACAAAAAACTTTCTCAAAAACTGGGCCCGAAGTGTAGCACGACTGGGGAACAAAATTTTTCTTCACAAAATTTCATTTTGATCGTTGTCTGTTGTCGTGGAAGTTCGTTCCTTTTTGGATCATCTTTGATAAATTTTCTTCCTAAGCATCTGAGACTGACGTAACTTTGTGCCCAGTATAAACAATTACTCTATAAGCCTGTTGGAAATTTTTTTTCTAATTTGAAACAATTTCTCATAAATATCCTTTATTTTCCAATTTGGGAAAGAAAAAAGCACACAGAAAGAAAGAAAGAAAGAAAGAAAGAAAGAAAGAAAGAAAGAAAGACTCTACAGCCTGCCTAGAGTTATTATCCAAATCAAATAAACCTCAATAAATCAAAAGCTCAGAACCAATATTTGTTTAATTTCAACTCACCAAATTTCCGTCTTTAATAAGATCATCATCATGTCGTGCCACTAGCACGGATATCCTTGACCCCCTCTCGCCACTCCTCCCTATCGTTCATCGCTTCTGGCAGGTCCTCAGAGCTATATTCCGTATCCTTACAGAGCTGCAGTATGTAAGTTCGCGCCGGTCACCCTGCCTTAGCTCGACCATGTGCGGGGGTCCATAGGAGAACAAGATACTTAACTAAATTTTCTGCCATTTTTAATGGTTACTTTTTGAGATATTAGGAATTTATGAAAATGGCCTGACAGAAGTTTAATATGCAGATCAAACCCTTATTATGTTAAAACCACTGAAATATTTTTTTCTTTTTTTCCATAATATATGTTGAAACATGGGTTTTGGGAAAGATCTAGCAATAGTCAAAAGACAGAAAATAATCAAATTGATGAGTGAAGGAATGTTCAGTTTAAAAATATCAAAAGAATTTTACAGATATCATCGAGCGATAAAGAAAGCTGTTGAAAATATAACTAAGTTAAGAATTTGAAACAAGAGAAAAGACTTTAAGAGCTTGCTTTCTCAAGATCAATATAATCTAAAACAAGTTATTACGAAAAAAAAAACAAACTTTTGACCAGCACTCAAAGGCTGAAATTGAAGAATTCAAGGACAAAAAGTGTAGAATACTTTATGAATAAGATCTGTAAAATATTTCGCAGGCAACCTCCTCTCACTACACCAGATATTTTAAAGCATTAAAAATTGGGCCAAGAAATATATGAAAATTAACTTTTCTCGTGTAATTTTCATGGACGAAGATGGGCCAAAGAATGTTTTTTATACAATTCAACCATACCTGTGGCTAAAAAAAGATATTAAGTAGATGGTAATGTACTGATATGGGTGTGAATTGCCGATCAAACTGTTATTGAATCAATCAAAGTCGATGAAGGGGTTAAACTGAACAGAGCTAACTTTTGCGATTTTATGGACAAGACTTTCTTTGCATGGTTCAAGTCTTATAGTTTCAAAGTGAAGTGTGTATTTATGCATGACAATGCTCCTTCTCATGTATCTAAACTTACTTGTGAATTCTTTGAGCATAAAAGATTTACAGGAGAAAAAAAATTATAGAATGATCACCATCAAGCCCTAATCTGAATCTGATAAACAAATCTATGGTCAATTGTGAAGATGAAATTATATGAAGATGGCAAGCAATATGGCAGCAAAGCAAACCAATGGGAAGCAATTAAAATTAACATGTTGGACCGGCTGAAGTAAAAAAAAATTAACAAAATCAATGGATAATAGATTGCTGGCTGTTATTTAGATTAAGGGCCACCATATGAAAACGTAAAGGATTTAAAGTCTTGTGTTTGGTATTTATTCTATTATAGGTGTTAATCAATTTTGATTTCATAACCTTTTTATTGAAGTAAAATGGGCTTATTTTGTTTTGCATAGTGCATTCAGATGGCAGTTGTTGTTTTTAAAATACATCAAATAACTTTAATCACTTCAATAAAACATATTGATACTGCCTGAAATTTAAACTTACATTTTGTTTCGACATGTAAATTGATTGTTTAAAATAATCAAATTTGATTTATTGAAGTTTATGTAACTTACTTAATAACTTCAGACAGATAAATACTAACTACGTGACATGATGCAGTTCTTCTTTGTACAAAAGATTATGGTCACAGCTACGTTCCAGTTTTTGTCACGAACAAACTAAAACTCCTAATCGGTGTGCTGTTTTCAAAGTTCATTTTACACGAGAGAGCATGCGCGTACACCACTGAAATGAGCATTGTCAATTAGAAAGAACTATTTGTGTTGAGATTTGAACTCACATCTCATATTCTGAGAGCATGTCCATCGACTTTTGTGATTCAGTGAGTTTAACTGGTTAATGGTGAACCAACGCTAAATCAACAGTTATAGTACTATTCTATTTTACATGTCTCGCGTGTCTCGCCACACTGAAGAGTAGTGATACAAGTAGTTGTCAGTGGATGACATTATATACGCTTCCCGCCAGGGGCGTTGAGCACTCTGGCGAAGGAATAGAACGGTTGACACTCGCCTAATTCAAAGCTCTTCTAACAAATTGAGCACTCTGTCATCCGTTAGTACAAAATACAAAACAAACAAAATTTGATACAAGTGAAGAAAGAACAACGATGATTGCTTTAAAACATCCATTTTTGTTCTATCTACACTTGTTTCACCATCTTAAAGTCCTGATGAAGGTTCACTCAAACAGAAACGTTTTAACGTTGACTTTCCTTCATAATAAATTCATCATCTTTGGATTACTTTGTTTTTCTTTTTTTTTCATTCGGTAGTAGGATTCATTTTCATTATTTACTTCATATATATATATATATATATATATATATATATATATATATATATATAATGGAAATAATGGAAATATATATATATATATATATATATATATATATATATTGTCATACACGGATAGACGGTTTCGTTGTATCAAAACTCTTTAGTGTGGCTAGACACGTAGGACACTTGAATCTGGGATCGAGATCCGCCCAACCTAACGTTAGACTTAGTATCAGACCGCTCAGCCAACAAGCGTACCACGTCAGCTAGGGAATTATAAGGTATTAAGTAGTAGGGTTTGTTTGTTTACATCTTATACCTTACCGGATACCAGAGTGCTCAATTCGATCGAAGAGCTTTGCATTATACTAATATACATACATATATATATATATATATATATATATATATATATATATATTATATATATATATATATATATTATCCCACAAACATGTTGCTCTTCAAGATCCCTCATTGATTAACTTGAAAAAGTGCACAATACAAGCGCATGCGCAGTTGAATACAACGTGATTTGGTTTACTTTGCTTTAATTGTTTAATGACATATCAACCTTCGTGGGTTATTTAATGCCTAAATCCATCCTTGAAGAAAGACAGTAATGGTAATGTTTAACCTACTGCTGAGGGGATGAAGTGGGTTCATACCTTTCCCAAGGGCATTAGTCCGAAAGTGATCGCTATAATGCAACTGAAGTTCGAACTCGCTTACTGCAATGCAGCCCCCAACCACCACCACAACGTGACCTGATGAATTCTTTTTAATTCAAAAAATCAAGTTCACTGCATCACGAAAGTTCACTCGCGAACAAGCAAAAACTTCTTATTAGTGAGCTGTTTAAAAATAATGGCTTTCTCTAAGACACACCTCTAAAACTGACGTATACAATCTCTTAGACACACCTCTTACAACATCGAAAAGATATATTCAAATGAAAACTATCATAAATCTTATTAACAATAACACATATCAATGTATTATAGAGATTAATTTAGCAATGCAATATCCACTAGACGGATATATTATAAATTGTCTAGAAGTTAGAAACAATGTCAGTGATAATATCTGTTTTAATGCATGTGGAATTAAGAATAATTGTAACGGTTTCAACGCGAAATTAACACGTTAACTTTAAAAGTTAATTAGAATTTAATTTTTGCATTAATATTCAGTTTTCCTTTAAACAAAAGTAGAAACTTATTCATTTGTTTTGTCGGATCATCTTTTATTAAAAAATTCTGCAAGTCTATTCATCTTGATCAAAATTTCTAATATAATCATCACAGATGTTCGTAAATCACAGACGCTGTCAACTTCTTTCCACTCGTTTTAATCAGTTTGTTCTAATTAGTTAAGTATTGTAATCCAAAGGATGAATTTTACAATCAGCATTTAACTTACTATGAATAATTTTAGTCTTCTAAAATATTACAATGGAGAAATACTAATAAGATTAGTAAATCTTGAGTAACTTTAAACCACACTTTAAACCACACATCTGAATAAAATTAGGATCCCTTACTACGGCAAACATTTACGAATGATTGATGTAATGTCATAAATAATATCATATGCTCTAAGTAAAAGATCTGGGGAGAAGAAGACGTCGCTAAACTTGACACACCCAATGATGAAAATTTTCATCTTAATGACAAATATTTTTACGTATTTCAGCGATTTTATCTGTTGATATAAAATCTAATTGTTGCTTTTCTTTTCTTCTTTTCTTTTTTTTTCTTTTTTAAGTGTTCCTGGTTTTGTTAAAGATTGTCTGCTTAATCAATTTATTTAAATGAAAACACAAATATGAATTTCGTTTCAGTTTGTACATATCACATTAATATCACATTAATATCAAAGAATCAATATCATAACTTTAATATTCTATGTTTTCTCATTTCTAAGAAGAAGACTGTTATAATTTTTTTATTAACACTTTAAATTTGTTGAGCCAATCGGCTGGAGCAGTAGAATACACTGTATCTCTGCAGAGGTGTAAGAACCCCCAACGAGTGTCTGATATGACATTAAACTATCTGATGACAAGGCTCCAACCATGGAGCTTTGGAAATATGGAGTATTGCTATATGTTGACCTTCGGCCCGGCAAAACATGCCATTCCAAAGTGATGCAACGGAAGGAAGTAACACATCCCAATGGCCAGTAATCGAAAGAAATCGCGTGGGCGGATTTGGCTGACGAAATGGGACAAGGTAAAAGCCCATGATATACTCATAGACTGATGCACCGGAAGAGAGTGACCTCTGAACTGCATGACAGTTATTTCCGCTTGATGACGATCAAACATGCCATTCCAAAGATTGAGTGGGCGATTGAACTATTATATAACTCGGTGAAGACAAGAAGTCAGGGAGTTGGAGAACAGACGAGTTAGAGACAAGATGTGGTAGGGAAAGCCACACCCGGCCGAAGGGGCCCTCGGGACACCCAGTGAGTTTGGACACCCGTTGGTGACAAGATGTGGTAGAGAAAGCCAGCACTCAGCAGAAAGCTGAGCCCCCGGGCCTCCGGTTGAGCATCTGGAGAACGAGAGCGACACACGGCTATGTCCGGAGGGGCTGGTGAGGTCAATATATTGCAGTCTTTGTTCAGTCTCCAACTCCCTCTCACGGTAAAACCTTGAGTAACCCTTTTCGAACCCTTACAATAAAGTGAGAGGTACATATTTTCTAAAGAAGTCTTCGCTCGTCCTTTATCCTTGTGTCGTTGTGATTCTTTCTGCATGAATCTGCATATGAGAATATAACAGTACTCCTTCATTACCATTGCTCCCAGGTCCACTCTGACCTGGAGTAGTAACACCTGATAGGGTTCCATCTATGGGTCAAATAGAACTGACTGACAGTTAAACTGTTTGCAAACAAATTATTGTTTAATTGCGATGCTTAAAAACATTTGACAGTGTGCGAATGAAACAATTTATGTTAGATAGCTATATTTGAAAACCTTTACGTAAGTGCCAATAAATGATTTATACTAAATAGAACTATTTGTGTTTGAATATTTGGAACCATTTAACTGTGTGCAAACAATAGTAATACTTATGTGCAAATGAATTAGCTCTGACTCATTTTAAAATAAAATTACCATCAAACTATTGACTTTCAAATCATTTGTATAACCATTTAACTGTATCCAAACAAATCAACTCTAACGCATTTAAAAATAAGATTATAAACAAGTTATTGACTTTCAAATCATTTGTATAACCATTTAACTGTGTGCAAACAAATGAGCTCTGGCTCATATAAAAACTTGATCCACAAAATGTGTTCACAAATCGTATGTATTT
>CAUZXS010000653.1:0-35000 GCA_963585895.1 Sepioteuthis lessoniana
GGGGGTCAAGGGGGGATTCAAATTTGTCCACGATTTATTGCTGGATACCATAAAAGGTAGAGAAATAAAGCAAACCTGATAAATTGAATGATTCACATTGTAGGACTCCTTTCGTCAGGTGTCGGTAGTGACAAGTATGATTATCAGCCCTGCATATTGGATCATTTATTCTTCTTGGTTTGCCTAGGTGGGAGGAGATCGAATGCAGCAATGGGGAGTGGCTGGGATCTTGATTTGGAGTGAAAAGAGGAAGTAAAAGCTAATAGATGAAAACCCACTGATTCACAGAACTTTCGTCTTTTAATTATACAGATCTTTATATTATGTATACATATACTTAACCCCATATATTAGTTTGCAAGTCTGTTGTAAGAACTTTTGCTAGTCTGTTAAGTTCAATGCTTAATTTGTGCTCCAGTATAATGACCTTGGGCCAGACAAAGGTATTTCATATCATAAGGATCTGATTTTTGTATTTATGTTAAGCTAAGTATAAATGGTACATCATACCGGGAGTTTTGTTAGCACTTTTCTGTTTCTTCCAGGTTGTGGGGTGGGGTCATGAGGAAATGAAGTCTGTGATTCACTGTTTTACTTTTCATTTGTTTTCTTGTGTGATTGTGTATGTTTTATTTTGGGTGGAGTGGCTAGCTCCATAGCCTCCTGGTTTTGAATACAAAGATTTTCCTTCTTGCAAATTGGTTGCCTTACCAAGTAAAGAAAAAAAGAGCTAATAACGATAATGTTCGAAATATTCTTAGTCATATAAGTTTCAGTTCTCTTAGTTCAGTATGAATTTACCGAACCCCTCTCCCATAGAGAGAATGTGACACAAGGTCAATCTTTAAGTAGAGTACAGCTGGTTTGAATTTGGTGTTTTCTTTCTCCAAGACTCTCTTACTAAAGAATCTAGTCTGTCCTACTATTTACTCACAGTTGAGGAGAGAATAAAAAGATTTATTCGTTTTCTAAGGGTATTGGGCAAGGTTAAATACAAACTGTTTCATCAAGGATTTGGACCCTGTTCAACGGTTCTGTTTTTATTACTTATTGACCTTTGATAGGCTGCGTAAGTTCATGGATTTCAAAAAAGGATATGCACCTGCGTCTTAAGGGAATCAAAAGATGTTGTATAGTCACACAATAACCATGACCAACTATACAAACACATAATACATATACATCTACATATGCATGCAGAATCATAACGATGACACAATAAAGACGCCATGATAAAGACGAGCGACACAGTCTTTTAGAAAAATATGCCTCTCACTTAATTTGAAAGGTTGTGTGTGAGAGGGAGTTGGAGACTGAACAAAGACTGCAACATATTCACCTCCCCAGCCCCTCCAGACATAGCCTTGTGTCGTTCTCGTTCTCCTGGACTGCTCACCTGGAGGCCTAGGGGCCCTCTCTGCTGGGTGCTGTTCTCTCTAACGCATCTTGTCTCTAACTCATCTGATCTCCAACTGCTCTGCACTCCAAACTAACTGACTTCCTGTCTTCACCGAGTTATATAATATTTCAATGCCCCCGTCTACTTGTGGACGTCACAATTGCACTCATTCAACCCATCCACGGTCAAGGTTATAATTCTGATATTCCTCGATCGGATGCACCTGTTATTTATATAGGTGCATTTCCTATTTTGACAGCACGGACGGGTCGTAGATTAATATACAACAAAGACAGTGGTAATGCCACATGAATTGCATGGGTGAGATGCCAGAAGGTGTGTAGGTGTCCAAAAAATATATAAAACTGGAAGTTTTCAATGCCGGAGCAGAGTAGATACAGAGCAGTTGGCAGAGAGTTGAAGAGACATTGGATGTCACTCCACATTGGGTGTGGGCCAGGAGGGGGCCAGACAGCCCTTGGTTGAGGAGTAGAGAAGAGTCTAAATGTACATGACTCGTTAATGTCAAGAGTGTGTATGATCCAAAGAATGAAGAAGCAATGAAGTTCATTGAATTTTCTAAGTTATCCTTGTACCCACCTCGTAGAGGCAGAATAAAGAAACAAAGATGATTAAGTATTTTAAGTCGACTTTGTGCTACCCTTGTGGGAGCAGATTGAGAAAGTAAGGCTCTCTGAAGATACTGTCACTTTCTGTATGTATATCTTAACAGTTCTTGACTCTCTCTCTCTCCTCACCAACCATTTTGAACATTTCATATAAGTGTTATTGTCTCTTTCATTAGGTTAAACATGTTGCCTGTTAGTGAAGCAATCTTTTTAGGTTGGTAGTTAGATTTCTAATAGGGCTAACATTGCCAGTTTGTGAGAAGGTCAAGGTCAATTACTATATGCATAGATGTTAGGGAATCGTGTTCATTCTACGTTCATATTCACATTTCTTAAGGAGTTATTTTTTGCACACAGACCAATCAAATACAAAGAATTCTTAAACAAATCTATTTGACCATCCCAGGTCAGAGTGGACATGGGAGTAATGGCAATGGAGAGGTATTCTACACTCTGCAGAGATGCTGAACCATCAGATGTAGTTTAGTACAATGCCTAAGACATCTCCAACCCAATTGGCTTGGCTGTAGAATAAACTGACTGAATCTCTGCAGAAGTGTAAAACCTCCACTCCAATGAGTGTCCTGAATATGACACTAAACAATCTGATGGTGAGGCTTTGGAGTACTCCTTCATTGCCATCACTCCCAGCTCTACACTGACCCAGAGTGGTAGCACCAGATATGGTCCTATCTATGAGTCAAATAGAATCATTTAATATTTAAACAAATGAATTATGTTAAAGAGAATTGTTAGAAATAGAATTGTTTGGACATTTAACTGTGTATCAACAAATTACTGATGTCTAATTGAATTATTAATGATACATAGCAATACTTGGAACCATTTAACTGTGGGCAAATGAATGAGTAAGGTTGAGTTTGGGTTTGGGTTTCTTTGTTTAATGGTATATCAACCTTTGTAGGTTATTTAATGCCAAAGCCCTTCTCCTAGAAGGATAGTGGTGGTACTGTTTAACCCATAGCAGGGAGGATAAGGGGGTTCATACCTTTCCCAAGAGGATTTGTCCGAAAGTGAATGTAATAGCACGACTGGAGTATGAACTCGCTTACTATGATTTCGCAGTCCATCGCTTTAACCATTACACTGCGAGGACCCACGCTGAGTAAGGTTGAATAGAATTATTAGTATTACATAATGATAATTGAAACTATTTAACCATGTCCAAATAAATAATTAATGATAAATAGAATTATTCATGTTAGATAAAAATACTTGAAACCATTTAACTGCTTGAAAAAAAATATGAGCTCAGACTCATTTAAAAAGATTATAAACAAATGTGTTTACAAATCATATATATCTAATCGATGTGCATGAACAGGATTTGTCATTAAATAACAAACAATGGTTAATGTGTCCCAAACCAAACCAAACCAAACTTCCAGACTTCTAAAACATACTTTGGTGAAAGTTTTACTCTTCTTCAGCATATTCTTAGCTTTGCCAAATACTTAAAACTATATAACTGTATTCAAATTATTTGTATTAAGATGTTATTTGAAACTATATTTGTATTAAGATGTTATTCAAAACTATATTTATATTAAAGTAATATAATTGCGGAGGGATTTCGGTTTATATATCTTGCCTTTCGGTTTAGTTAGGCTGAGAACATTTCGGCTCAGTGCATGGGTTAGTTAGGTGCAACATTAACGCAGGTTTTCATGCGCACGCGGAAAGGATGTGTCATTCAGAGATGTCAAAATAAAAATCCCAGATGAGAATTGGGACCAGGTGATGTGAGTGACATCACGCACGGGAAGCATGGGCTGAGGATTTTGGGATTTGAGAAAAAGCAGAGAGTTGAGTTCCTGCCTCCGAACAAGAGAATCGAGATTCAGAGCTGGGTGAGGTCAGACAAATTTGTGCGCTACGGGCGCCGCACGTTGGTTGGGTTGAGAGCTGACGATGTAAAAGCAGTCAGCATAGAAAGATTGTGTCTCTCTCTCCTCATGTCGAATAACCTTTAAACTCAAGAAGGTGAATAAAAGTTTCATACCTGAACCAATTTCGTGTTTTCGGATTCCTATATATGTTTATGAACATTTTATGAACATTATGTCTATTTCACATATC
Organism: Sepioteuthis lessoniana; assembly: GCA_963585895.1. Taxonomy (NCBI): domain Eukaryota; kingdom Metazoa; phylum Mollusca; class Cephalopoda; order Myopsida; family Loliginidae; genus Sepioteuthis; species Sepioteuthis lessoniana. Next base: position 4,129 of record CAUZXS010000653.1, read on the forward strand.
CGTATCATGGGTATATTACATTAAGATGTTATTCGAAACTATTTTGCAAATTTAAAAAAAAAGCAGTTGAATATGAAGTTAATAGTGATACCAATTGTAATTGGTGCACTTGGAATACTCCGCAAAAGATTGGCAATAAATGATCCAATAAAGGTTGGCATGCCATTAAACCAACCAATCAACTAATATTTGAAAAGAATAACAAAAAATTCATTTCAAGTAAGTTTATTTGTTTCCCTAAGCAACGAAACAATTACTCTATCAATCACAATATAATCACCAAAAATATTGTTTTTGTTTTAGATTGTCTCTTTGTTTTTCTTTAATCCTTTTAAAATGAACATCATTTTAAGGTACACATGCAGCAGCGACAGCAAATGGTTTGGTTTTATGGCATATCAAACATTGTAGGTTATTTAATGCCAAATCCATTTTTATACATATAAACAGTTCTATTTCAAACAATCCAGTTAAGCATAGATACACAGTTTAAATGTTAAAAACAGTTCTATTTCAAACAATTCAATTCAGCATTAGTACACAGTTTAGTTCTATTTGAGCCATAGATAGGACCCTCTCAGGTACTTCCACTCCGAGCTAGAGTAGACCTGGGAGTGATGGCAATAAAGGGTAACTCCCCATTCCCCAAAGCTCCAGCATCACTGGAGCCTCACCATCAGATTGTTTAAAAACATATAAAGGAGTCTTGTAGGGGGCTCTTACCCTTCTGCAGAGAAGAAGTCAGTGTATTTTACGGCCCCAGCTGACTGGGCCAGACACTCGTTCAGGGACTCTTAGCCCTTTCAGAGAAGTAGTCAGTGTATTCTAAGTAAAATCTTTCATGACAACTCAAGAATTAACTATAAGCTTGCAGCAAAATGATCACTTATTGAAAAAAAAAGGTAATAAAAAAATACGATTGAATGATAAAACATAATTATTCTGTCCCAATGATAATAATCTACTTTTTTTCTTTTTTTGTGATAAGTAATTTGTGAAATGAAATATACAAATTAGCTAACGCCTTTTAGGACAAAATTGCTACCTTTGTCAAGTTATATAACTGCCAATTCCCAAATATTGTTTGAAGCAGAAAGGCTAGGTTGTTTTGGTGAAACAATTTTATCAAAAACCCAAACCCAGAAAACAAAGCAAACAGACTTAACAGATTTACAAATATAGATAATTATTCCAACATATGGACTAGAATAGCATGGTACAGCCCATTACACCTCAAATTTTAAAATGTGTGATGCTTGAATCTTCCAGTTGACTGAAAAACAGGCTATATATATATATATATATATATACGCACAAACCTAAAATAAAATTTGACAGTCGAATTGAGTTGGATAATTTGTAAAGAGATGTTATATAGCAAATTGATTCAATAGTACAGATATATCTAACCTCAGAGAGAAGGCAACTCATCTAGGAGAAGGAAAAATATGAAAGCAAACCAATAGTACCTTGCTTAGAAAATGACTTTGAGTTACATTCTGCTTTGTTTGAGAAGTTGGGTAAATACAGACAGACTTACATACATATGTATATATATATATATATATATATATATATATGCGGAAAAGTGGATTAATCAAACATTTTACTACTAAACCTATTGTAGCAGTTTGATTTATCCACTTTTCCCTTGCCCAGTCGGTTAGGGCTGTAGAATACACTAACTGCTTTTCTGCAGAGGCTAAGACTCCCCCAACGAGTGTCCTGATATGACACTAAACAATCTGATGGTGAGGTTCCAGTGATACTGGGGATTTGGGGAATGTGGAGTACCCCTTCATTGTCATTGCTCCCCGGTCCACTTTGGCCTGGTGTGGTAGCCCCTGATAGGGCCCTATCTATAGGTTAAATAGAACTAACGGCATACTTATGCTAAACTGAATTGTTTGATTAAACTGAATAGTTTGAAATAGAAATGTTTTTGACAATTAAACAGTACTTACATTTAAACAGCATGCTTATGCTAAACTGAATTATTTGAAATGGAAGTATTTTCATGAAAATGGATTTGGCGTTAAATAACCTACAAAGGTTGATATGCCATAAAACCCAAACAACCAACCAACCAACCAACCAACCAACCACTTTTCCACTTATTTTTATCATCTTGTCAAATTCACCAAAATCTACCATTTCTCCTTATGTATATATACATATATATATATGTTTGATCAAATAATAAAGACATATTTTGTCTATATAATTTTATCAAAATCTTTTCAAGTTTCCTGATAAGTGTATTGGTTTCAGGTTGGAATTTGTGGATGAATTTACAAAAATAAACAGTGTTCGGTCTTTTAAATTCATCAGCATCTCTGTTTTATCCACCTCTGCATTTACATAATTTTCTTATGTTATAAAAAACCTAATAACCTTCAAACCTTTTTAAAAAAACAACACTCTTTCCACATGCAAGCAACCCCTGATGATGGCCTATGAAGGGCTTGAAAGAGTTTGGGAGAATTTTGGTAAATTCCTCCACCAATTCAGGAAACCCGAGAGGATCTTAATAAAATTACAGAGACAAAATGTCTTTATTATTTAATCAAACATGCTTAAATGAAAGAGTGCGGACTAACTGCACATACGTATATATACATGTTAATAATATAGAACTAAAGAATGGTCAATATATATTTCTAGACAGATGATTATATAGGCCAGAAACTGAGAGACATTAATTGTCAGTGACTCTGTGTCTATACTATTCTATTGTTTGTTCATTTGTTTGGGTTTTATGGCATATATATATATATATATATATATATATATATATATATATATATAAATGTGTGAGTGTGTATTTATATATATATGAGTAGGTGCACAGATAATTAGTAACTTCTCTTAACCCTGTGTGTATGCTAACCTAATTATTGTACATATATACATATGTGTATATACACACATATATATAAATGTGCATGTGTGTGGGAGTATATCAGTGTCCTAAACTGATAGACACTAACTACGGTAGATTCTGTGTCTACACTCCCCTAACTTATTCATATATATGTGTATATATTTATGCACACAGTCACAAACCATTGTTGACTATATGTATATAATTCTAACATGAATATATATGTATATATATACATACATACATACATATATATATATATATATATATATATATATATATATATATATACGTATATATATATATATATATATATATATATATATATATGTTGATAATTCAGAAATAAAAAATGGTCTATATATATATATATATATATATATATATATATGTCTGTTTGATGATGAACATAAATATATGTATGTATGTATGTATGTATGTATCCCTGTGTATATATATATATATATATATATATGAATGTATTTTTGTCTCTCTGTATATATCTATATATATATATATGCGCACAGATAATAAAATGTAATTTGACAGTTGAATTGAGTTGGATAATTGGTAAAGAGATGTGGCAATCGATTCTATAGAAAAGAAATCGCAATTCTTATTTTTATATTTCTGGATAAAAATGGAAAACCAGTTATCAGCCCCAGGGGTAAATTCTTATATATTATATATTGGCCCTTGGGCTTCCATTTAAAGCTTACTGAACTAAAAGTAAGTTTTCCTTTCATTTGTTTATGTTTTTTCCTTTCCTTCCCTTATCTTCTTTTTTTATTTTTTATTTAAGGACATTGCTAAGATGGTTTTGCTCAATTTGGGTTTTCAGTATTCAACTGCTAATCAAATCAGCTTTGGAGACCTGAAATATGAAATAAAGAAAAAGATTTTTTTTTATTTTTATCTTAAAATTTTTCCCTTTATTATTATTATTATTATCATTTTTATCATTATTATTTTTTTTTTTTACATACTTCTTTTTTATTTGTTTATTTTTTTTCTGAAGACCCTCTTCTTTGAAAAAAAAAATGTTTGGCTAGTGTGCCAAGAAAAGAAGAAATTATATTCACGGCCTCATTAGACAGAATTCTCTGACCGGTGAAATATAGTTTATGGTATGTCAAATCTATTTTGCTCGGGGGTCGTATCTTTTCAACTTTAAGACTGAGAAAGATGAAAATAAAAAGCCAAAAATGAATAAATAGCATGAAGGAAACTATAACTTGAAAAAAAGATTTTTTTTATATACTTTCTTGTTCTAGAAATAAAGATGAATAGTCTCTTTTGATTGCTTCATGTTTGTCCTATAGTAAGTTAATTTTCTTTAGAACCAAAGATATTGGTATATATATATATATATATATATATATATTTTTTTTTTTTTTGGTATATATATATATATATATATATATACCAAAGATATATATATATATATATATATATATATATATATATATATATATATATATATGTATATTTTGGCAGCATTTCTTCATTCATACATATTTGATTGAACATAATAGACATCTTTTTGTCTACATATTTTTTGTAAATACTTTCGAATTGCCATATTGCTCTTATGATAATTGGCAGAAATTGGTTGATAAACCTTCCATAATTAGTTATTTCCATAAGTACTTTCTGCCCAACTTTGGGCCATCATCAGGTGAGGATGTATTACAAAAGTGATGTAGCTTTTGTATGTACATTACTACTTTGTAAGAAGAGTGTTTGTACTGTTATATTGTGTAGCATTTACTTTTCGAATTTGTTTCTATATATATATATATATATATATATAGTGATATATATTGGTAGTATTTTTTCTCTTTGAAACATATTTGATAAAATAGGACGACACACTGTGTGTTTTCCTATTTTATCTTTGATCTGTTCAAGTCTTCATGTAAATTGTTTGACTTCTTCATAGAATGAATTCAGGAAGGCGCAATATTTTTCCCTCGTAATTTTGGTCCCAGCTTGGGACATCTTCAGAAGAATGAATAATGAAATGACACACACAATGCATTTTTAAAAGAAGAACAATTTGGAGAGGAATTTGCAGAAGAAAAAAATTTGCAAGAGTTAAGAGGAACAATTGATGGGAAAAATATTAAGGGCATTTTAGAATGTGGCTGCTATATTTGAAGTTGATCTTGGCGATTGGTTAGTTTTAATAGTCTATTAACCATCATTGGTTATTTTATGCCAAATCCTCTTTATACATATATATTGGTTTGGTTTGATTTGGTTTTATGGCCTTTCAACCATTCTAGATCATTTAATGCCAAATCCTTTCTATAGATACATATCAAATATATATGGTTTGGTTTGATTTGGTTTTATGGAATATCAACCATTAGAGGTTATTTCATACCAAATCCTCTTTATACATATGCATAAAATATATAAGATTTGGTTTCGTTTGGTTTCATGCCATCTCAACAATTGTAGGTTATTTGATGCCAAATCTTATTTATACATATTAAATGAATATGATTTGTTAGCACATTTTTTGTTGTATTTTCAAATGAGCCTGAGCTCATTTTTTCCCACAGTTAAATGGTTTCAAGTATTTCTATCAAACACAAATAATTCTATTTACTTTAAAACATTTGTTTGCACACATTTAAACTGACATACATATATGATTTGTAAGTAAATAGTTTGAGAGTAATTTCATTTTTAAATGAGCTGAGACAAATTTTTCTACACTCCTGTATTGCTATTGTTTCTATGCAGTTAAATGGTTTCAATTATTGCTATCTCACATTAATGATTATATTCAATATTAATCATTCGTTTGTACACAGTGAAGTGGTTACAACTATTTCAATTTAATACTTATTATATTCAACACTATTCCTTCATTTGCAAACAGAGAAATGGTTCCTAGTATTTCTAAGTAACAACAATTAATCAATTTAGGAAAAGAGTTTCAAGTATTTCTATGTAACACAAATAATTCTATTCAACATTATTCATTCATTTGCACAATAAAATGGTTTAAAGTATTTCTATGTAACACTAATAATTCTATTCAACATTATTCATTCATTTGCACAATTAAACGGTTTCAAGTATTTCTATGTAACACAAATAATTCTATTCAACATTATACATTCATTTGCACAATAAAATGGTTTCAAGTATTTCTATGTAACACTAATAATTCTATTTAACATTATTCATTCATTTGAACAATTAAATGGTTTCAAGTATTTCTATATAACACCAATAATTCTATTCAACATCATACATTCATTTGAACAATTAAATGGTTTAAAGTATTTCTATCTAACACTGATAATTCTATTCAACATTATTCATTCATTTGCACAATTAAATGGTTTCAAGTATTTCTACGTAACACTAATAGTTCTATTCAACATTATTCATTCATTTGCACAATTAAATGGTTTCAAGTATTTCTATGTAACACTAATAATTCTATTCAACATTATTCATTCATTTGCACAATTAAACGGTTTCAAGTATTTCTATGTAACACTAATAATTCTATTCAATATTGCTCATTCATTTGCAAGCACTTAACAAACAAGGCACTTCATGCTGGGATTGAAACCCACTTAACTTTACATCAGACTTTCATTATATATATATATATATATATATATATATATATTCTCTTAAAAAACAACAACAATCGGTCACATTAAGATTAATTTATGTCCATCCTGTTGAAAAGCATTGGTGTTGCTTGGAATTGTTCCCAACTACATCATCATCATCATGTTGAGTTGCCAGCATGACCCTCTCTCGCCACCCGTCTCTATTGTCCATTGCCCCTGGGAGGTTTTCAAGGCCACATCCTGTATTGGCACAGAGTTGTTATATATAGGTTCTTGCTCGTCATCCTGTATTGGCACAGAGCTGTTATATATAGGTTCTTGCTGGTCATCCTGCCTTTGTTCGTCCATGCAAAGCGGTCCACAGGAGTATGTTGCTTATGAGTGAGTTCTTACTTCTCCAGCAGTGTTTCGCATGTCTGGTTCGTCTAACTTGGACAGTTTTCATGATGGGTGGCGGGTGACCATACTGCTGATGTTTTGTGGGGTGTTGTCTCCAGTCCAGGACTTGTTCAATATTGCTTGCAGCATTCTTGGGTAATTGCCGTCAAGCTCCTTTTCCATATATATATATATATATACGAGGGTCATTAAATAGATAATAGGCATTCATTTAAAAAGCAGAATACATTTTTTCTGAATTTTTTTCCATTAATGTAAACTCTATATTGTTTGGAATTGGTCCATAGCAAACAATATTTTAATCTCTGAAGAATATTTGTTTGAAGCAATTCAAAATGGCAGAAAATCAAAACAAAATGCTTCGGACTTGAACAGAGGTCTGTTATAATTTTTTTTTTTTTTTTTTTTTTTTTTTTTTTTTTTTTTTCTGAGAAAAGCAAACTATGTGAAATTCAAGGAAGAGTCTGAATGGAAAAACATGTCTTTGTCAAAAATATATTTACAAGTAGGCTAAACATGGGTTTGTCACTACAAGCCTGAGTTGAAAGGACAGCTTATGTCGTGGAAACGGGCTGACTCAATGTAGACAAAAGTTCGTGTGTGAATCAGCTTGTAAAGAAGGTCATGCTGAAAGTCTATGGGGTGTAAAAGGACCCTTGACAATCCATTCCTTTAAGAAAGTTATCTTAAGTAAAATTCACCTTATTTATTGAATTATCCTGCTGAGTATATATATATATATATATATATATTCATTTGAGTTAGGTATGAGATTTAATCAGATAGATATGATGTCTAAAGAAAACATATAAATGGACGAGAAAATTTTTTATAACTAAATGTTAATTTACGTCCACCGACGCGTTTCGACAAGATATTTAGGATAAGAAATTACGAAAATTTCAGGTAGAAAGTGTTTTAGGTCATCTTCAAGGTGTTAATTATGAATTCAAAAAAGCGGTTTGAACGAATATAGAAAAATATTCGAAAACGATTTCGTCATGAAACGTAAATTTTTAAACAAGTTAAGGAGGAACAAAGCGTCAATAAAAAGTCGATTTCTATAGGTGAAGAAAGAAAGAAAGAAATAAAGCGTGAAGAAATGGGGAGAAGAAGGAAGAAAGAAGAAAGAGAGAAGAAAGCGTAAAGAAATATTGTGGACAGATGGAGTCAGGTTGGAGGCGGATAGAAATGTCAGTTTAATTATCGTTGTTAGTGTAATCTTTCAATCTAAATCTTTCAATAAAATGTTGGCCAAGTCAGGTGAAATTTTATAAAATCCTGGTCTTTGTTCTATAGTGTTATAATGTGAAATAGCGGAAGATTCTACGATTCAACGCTATCATGAATAAATGCGATGATGTTTGAAGTCAAATTTGTGGTTTGTGGAAATGTTATGAATAATTAATTGCCGGAATTAAAGTCTCTTTTGTTTTTCCTTGATTCATTTTGGTAGATTTCTACTTTTTTAAAAAATTTATTGCGGACTTTTTGTCCTTATCTTGGTAGTTTTTTGTATTGTTTCTTCTTTCACTACGTTTCGGCCAAATTTCTTCAGGTGAGTCTTGTAACCGTATCCCCAGTAATTACTGCCTTCCATAGTCGCACCACGTTTTTGACCAAGTAAACCTCTGGCCGGCTTGGGTAGGATCTTCTGACAATGCTCACCTGGAACCGTAGAGACTCAACGCCTCTATCCGCTGCGCCACGGGCCCCGAAGGGCGATCAAGGATGGATTTTTGGTCTTATAAATCCTTATCTGGTCTTCCATAGTCGGGTCCGAATTTTTTGTCTTTTTGTAATTGTCGCGGTAAAATCACCTGAAGAAGGCCAGAGGTGAAATTTGGCCGAAACGTAGTGAAAGAAGAAACAACACCAAAAACTACCAAGATGAGGACAAAAAGTCCGCAATAAATAAAAAAAAAATTAATTCTCAGATTAAGAAGCCTCATCTCAAAATGATTCCAATTAAAGAGAATTACAGATTTCTACTTGTTTCTCCAATTTAAGATCTTGTGCAATCTTGGCAGCAAATTCTGTATACATCGGAATAAGATTTTGTTTTATTGTTATAATTGTTTCCTAGCAGTTGTTTGATTGTTTTGGAAGTTCTTAAGATCGTCTTTAAACCTAAACGGTTTAAATTATTTTCCATAATAGAGATTGCTGAAGTCTGAGGTAGAACTATACATCTTTCTTTTATTATGGTGGAGGAAATTGATTTTAGTTGGGTTTTTTTAGTTTTGTTTAATGATGTGCGTTTGGGGATACTTGTGGCCTTTTGTTTTACGTGGTGTATGAACGGATCTGGGTATTGAAGTATGGAGAAAGATTTTATAAAATAATCAAATTCGTTGTTTAAGTGTTTGGGAGAAAATATCTTTTCGAAAGGCGTCGGTGGACGTAAATTATCATTTAGTAATAAATTTTTTTCTTATCCATTTATATGTATTTTTCTTTCCGTTTTCTTTATACAACATATATATCTATATATCCATAAATACTGATGATTTTAGCTATATCTTAAATTAAACAAACTTTATATATATATATATATATATATATATGTGTGTGTGTGTGTGTGTGTGTGTATATATATATATATATAGACACACACACACACACACATACACACACACACACACACACACACACACACATACATACATATATATATATATATATATATATATATATATATATATATATATATATATATCGGAGAAGGGCTCTTAATAGTGCGATCATATTCAAAATGTATTGAATATTATAAAATTGATTTAAAATATCTCAAAATAATTCTAAAAAAGATGAGTCCTTTTGTTTCGTCTACGTCTCATCAGTTCTATAGTAGATAAAATTCTCAGATGAGACATAAAAGAAAGAAAGGACCCTCGTTTTTAGAATTGTTGTAAGACATTTTAAATCGATTTAAAAAGATTTTATACATTTTAGATTAGAACACACTTTCAAAAGCTCTTTTCCTATTCCACATGTACTACAAAATGTTATATGTCATATTTCATTTCTTCTAGTTTTTTTTTCTTTTTTGCTTACTTGTATGTTTTGTTTGTTTGTTTCTTTCTTTCTTTAATTTTTTGTTTTCCTTCCTTTATCCGGCATCTTTCCGTGCCTTTTTTGTGTTATTTATTTATTTATTTATCTATTCTTTCTTTCTTTCTTTCTTTCTTTTTTTCTTTCTTTCTTTCTTCATTTATTTATTTTCATTTTTTTATACTTAAAAACTTTTATTCATAATTTTTCTTTCTTTCTTTCTTTTTTTCTTTCTTTCTTTTATATCAAAAAAAATTATTTATAATATTTTTCTTTCTTTCTTTCGATATTTAAAAAAAAAATACTGATAATTTTTCTTTCTTTCTTTCTTTCTTTCTTTCTTTCTTAATTAATTAATTCATTCATTTATTTATCTATTTATTTTCATTTTTTCATATCTAAAAATCTTTTATTCATAAATTTTCTTTCTTTCTTTCTTTCTTTCTTTATTTATTTATTTTCATTGTTTCTTTTGATATCTAAAAAAATTCTACTAATAATTTTTCCCTCTTTCTTTCTTTCTTTCTTTCTTCCTTTCTTCTCATTTAAGAAATATCTTTCATTATTCATTTTCAAGTTTTTATTCTTTGAGATTTTATTTTTCATTTTATTCATAAATCTTTCATTTCGTCTTTGTTTCTTTTTCTTTCATTACAACTTTATTCTATTTTCATTTTTTTTCTTTCTTTTTCTCTATCTTTCTTTCTTTCCCTTTAGTAAGGAATAATAAATGAATATAAACATGATCTTATCAGCCATGATTATAAGGTCATATTTGCTGCAACATGCTTGACCATCAAGGTGACCAATGGTCAAATTGGCTGTTCAGATTAACAAGGTAATCATTACCGGTTTATCAGGCGGGCCATGGAAAGACGCCACAGATGACAAACGTCAGGGCATCTCATATAAAAACGTAAATGACAATACCGGAAGTCGACAAGGGAAATAGTGACAATGAAAATGCCTTAACACATGACCTTTCTTATAAATCATATTGATCTTTAGCACCCTCTCTGACCCCCCACAACCACAAGGTTCTGGAACCATGGAACAGCAGGCTGGTCAATGATCACCCCCCGAGGAAACTCATGATTTGCTTGCGTTCTTTTCCGCCTCTTGTTGTACTCATTAATAGTCACGAAGAAGCCAGCCCGATGCATGGAATATGATGGTGGACAGTTCTTTTCAAGTGACTGGTCAAATTAATCCCCACTTGACCAGTAGTGGTCGATGCTGGCTGGCTTGCTTGCTGGGGGGGGGAGGGGAAGGCTTGACGGAGAGAGAGGGTGACCAGCAGATGAAATACAAACAGTAGTCAGATGTAGGCAAACAAGATAAAATGAAAATTGAGATGATGTCAGTGATGATGGTGACAGACTGAAAAGGAAATAAACGTTTTTCTTTTTCCTTTCTCTTGTTATCATAGCTGGCAAAACATATGAATTTGTCTGTTGATTATCCCATTCTCATCTCAAGAGACTCAATGATAAGAACTTTATAATTCAGTTATTTTTATTGGACACAAGGGGACCCGTGAACCTGTTGCGTTTCTGTTGTGACAATGATTCATGATAATAATAATGTTTCTATTTAGAAAAGAATACCCTGTCTACTGGGCTTTGAATACACAGACTGTATCCTCCGCAGAGGGGTAAGATGTCTTCCCACCCGAACAAAATTGGTTATATTACTTATGACACTAAACTGCATCTAATGGTGAGGGTCCAGTTTTGGAGCTTTGGGGGAACGTAGTATCAGCTTTTTCTCATCTCAAGAGACTGAAAGATTTTAGTTAGTTGACATATCAACTCTTGTGGGATATTTGATGCAAACCCTGTTTATATATATGTTGTGGACCAGTAAAGGGTCCGGAAAAATAACACAACTCGGGTTACGTGGAACAAAGTATATTAACGAAAGTATAATACAACAGAGTGACGAACGTCAGTCTGACTGGCCAAGTGTTAGGCTGAGTAGAACTCACAGCTACCGAGGTGAATGTTCTACCGGTATTAATAGTCACGGAAGAGTTCATTACCGTCCGCAGGTTGGGTACCATAACAATATATATATATATATATATATATATATATATATATATATATATGATTTGTCAGCAAATATCTTATAAGTCGGCCGACCGTAGTCGAAGGCGACCCAAAGGCACCCTTTTTAATGACTACGGTTGCCAACTTTACTTTACTGTTGATGATTTTCAAAACGATGGAAAAATCCGAATTTTGTGAGTTGATAAAGCATAGGAAAACATGCTGTTCAAGTAAAGCAATGGCTTGATTAGTGTTATTCGGACTCTGATCCATCGGAAACAATGGTTAAGAGGTGTTATGCTTACTTTAAACGCGGTCGTGCAGATACAAATGTTGCTGAACGCTCAGTTCGCCCAAATTCGGTAGTTGTCCCGGAAAACACACAAAAAAAAAAACCCCTCCATAAACTCGTTTTGGCCGGTCGTAAATTGAAGTTGTAAGAAATAGTAGAGGAATTGAAGATATCAGAAGGTAGTGTATTCACCATTTTGCATGAACATTTGTCAATGAGAAAGCTATGTTCAAAATGTTTGCCGCGTTTGCTCAGAGTCGATCAAAAACAACAACGCGTCGACGATTCAGAGCATTATTTGCAACTGTTTCAACGCAACAAAAAGGCGTTTTTGCGTAAATATGTGACAATGGATGAAACATGGATCCCCCACTTCACTTCGGAGTCAAATCGGCAGTCAGCTGAGTGGACAGCAACAAGTGAAAGTCGTCCAAAACGACTAAAGATGCAAACATCAGCAGGCAAGGTTTTGGCCTCTGTATTTTGGGGTGCAAGGTATTTTGTTCATCGATTACCCTGAAAAAAGAAGAAACATATATAGCGAATATTTCATAGCATAATTGTTGCGTTAGGAGGAAAAAATCGCAAAAAAAACGGCCACAAATGAACAAGAAAAAAGTGCTCTTTTATCAAGACAATGCACCGTGTTACAAGTTGATCGCAAAGATTGCAAAACTACATGAATTGCACTTCGAATTGCTTCCGCACACACCCTATTCTCCAGATCTGGCCCCCGGTGACAAGTGGCTATTTATAGACTTGAAAAGAATGCCCCAGAGAAAGAGATTTAACTCCTATGAAGAAGTGATATCGGAAACTGAGGTGTATTTTGAGGCCAAAGACAAATCATTCTACAAAAAAAGGCATCGAATTATTAGAGAAACATTGGAATCAGTGTAGCACCCTAGAAGGAGATTATGTTGATGAATGAAGTTGAATTTTACCTAAAAGTTGCTGTCTTGTTAGGTCTGGGACTTATTGAGTGTTGTGGTAACTGAACAGATCTATTTGACCATAACATGGACTACTAATTCTGGTCAGAGTGCCCATAGGAGTAATGGGAATGAAGGGGTACTCCACATTCCCCAAATCCTACTAAAAAGGAGTGTCCTGCATTGGGTGGTAGCTCTTCCTCATCTCAAGAGACTGAACAAAAATAATCGTGTGATTCTATTATTTTTATCCGACATAAGATGAGCCATAAACTTATTGTAAATGTGATTTATGATGATATTGTTGCCTCTGCTAAGGAAGAAATACCCAACTGGCAAGGCTAAGAATATAATAATTTCAGTGTGGAAAGACACCTACTACAAAAAAGGAGTATTCTTTGTTTAACTCTAAACCAGATCTGATGATGAGGTTACTCCTTTGGAGTCCTGGAGAGTGTAATATACATCTTCTTTGCCAAGCCCAGTTGGCTGAGGCCGTAGAATACACTGGCTGTGTAGAAAGATTAAGACTTCCTCAATAAGTGTCCTTGATAAGACACTACGCAATCTGATAGTGAGGCTCCTGTAATGCAGGAGTTTTGGGGAATGCAGAGTACTTCCTCATTGCCATTGCTCCCAGGTCTACTCTGGGCCGGTTGGGTAGTACCTGATAGGGTCCTATCTATAAATACAAACAACACTTTGAAAAAAAACAAAAAACAATATAACCTTTTGGCCTTCAGATGATGTCGACCCTACAAGAATAGAAAATACCACAAAATAGTATACATGAAGGCATTTTTCCACAAACACCACCCTGGATCATTAAAACTCCAAAAGTGATTCTCGAACTGAATGAACATTCCAAAACTAAGACCCACCCCAGCACTTATCAAGAGAAATTTTACAATATTCTCCAACACCACCCCGATCACCTCTATGTCTTTACGGATGGATCCAAGGACAATGGTAGGGCAGCGTGCGTGGCTGTTTTGAACAAAACAGTTCTTAAGAAAGCTCTTCCAAGGGAAAGCTCTATCTTCACAGCAGAAGCCCGTGCAATAGACCCAGCTCTTAATATCATCTCGAAGAGTAAGCATAAGAAATGTATAATATTTTCAGATTCACTCACTGTCTTGCTATCATTTAGAAATAAAAGATTTCAGAACCTTGTTATTGTCAAACTGTAGAGTAGATTAGACTCAATGTCAAATAGAAAAGAAATAATTATATGCTGGACCCCAAGCCACATTGGAGTGAGAGGGAATGAAAGAGCAGACTCAGCAGCCAAATCGGCCTTAGATCTGACACCCGATAAATCCAGGATCCCATATACTGACCTGAAACCAACAATTAATAAATTCCTTCACACAAAATGGCAACAACAATGGGGCAATAATATCCACAATAAACTCTTCCAAATTCAGCCCACCTTAGGAGAGTGGAGACCGGCATCGAGAAAATCTAGAAGAGAACAAGTTGTTATATCCCGATTGCAAATTAATCATACAAGGCTCACTCACTCTTTCATTTTGAAACAGGAACCACAACCACAGTGTTTAACCTGCCAGACAACTTGCACGGTTAAACACATTCTTATAGAATGCAGAGCTTTCGCTGTTATTAGAAAGCGATTTTTCAAAGTAAATAACTTAACCGATCTGTTCGAGAACGTCAAAATAGATGACATTCTGTTCTTCTTGTGAGAGACAGAGTTGTACCAAAAAATATGACGACTTAAAACTGGTTAATCTTGTGCAAACAAATGAAATCCTGCTAATAGAAAATTCTACCTACCTTAATATTCATTTTGAAATCTTTGGTTGAATATGTATGTATATATAGGCAGAATTTGGCGTTGAATGACCTACAAAGGTTGATATGCCATAAAACCCAAACAACCAACCAACCAACCAACCAACCAACCTATCTATGGGTCAAACAAAACTGTTTGACACTTAAACTGAGTGCAAACAAATAATTTATGCTGAAATGATTGTTTGAAATCAAACTGTTTGATCATTTAACTGTGTGTAAACAAATGAGTGATGTTTGATTTATTGGTTGGTCATACATAGAAATACTTGGAAACATTTAACTTTGTTGACTTATGCTAAATTGAATTGTTTGAAATCGAACTGTTTGATCATTTAACTGTCTGTATCTACAAAATATGTTTACAAATCATATATTTAATATACATTTAAAAACATGATTTGGCTTTAAATAACCAACATTGGTTGATATGCCATAAAACCAAATTTATCTTTATTGTCATAGTGGAAATACCTGTTAGGGTTCCATCTATAGCTCAACATAGATAAATAGATATGTTTGAGATTTTTTGTATTGGATAGGAATACTTTATACCATATAACTGCAATTTGCTCTGGTTTGTTTTTTTAATGGCATATGAACCTTCATGGTTTATCTAATATCAAAGCCATCCTTTCTGAAGAAAAGCAATGATATTATTTAACCTATAGCTGCGGTATAAGGGTCTTCAAAGCTTTCCAAAGTCTTTTAGTTTGATAGTTGTTATGGTACCCAACCTGCAGATGGTAATGAACTCTTCTGTGATTATTAATACCGGGAGAACCGTCATTTCGGTGGAACTGAACTTATTCCCACCAAACATTTGGCAGTCGAACTTATATCTAACACTTCTGTACACATGTATTATTCTTCGTTATTATACTTTGTTCCACGTAAACCTGAGTTGTGTTATTCTTCTGGACCCTTTACTGGTCCATAATGATAGTAAAATGGATAAGATGACTGAATTTCAAACTTACTTACTTTGAAGCTGCAGTCCAGCATTTTAGTTATTACGCCACAAGGAATGTCTTATAATTGCTTTGAGCATACAAATGATTATTTCATTAAAAAAATACTTAATTGAAATCATATAATTTGATAATTAATTTTTTATTGTGAACTTTTGTCCTCATCTTGGTATTTTTTTTTGTTGTAGTGAGAAAAACAACAAAAAACTACCAAGATGCAATAAAAAATTAATTCTCAGATTAAGAAGCCTCATCTCAAAAGGATTCCTGATAAAGACAATCATATAACAGTTTGCAAATTATTTCTATTAAATAGGAATGCTTAAAAGCTTTTAACTATACCAACATTATTATCATTATTATTATTATTATTATTATTATTATTATCGAATAGGAATGGTTACTTGAAACAATATTATTGTGAACAAATTATTAGTATTTGATAGGAATACTTAAAATCATATAACTATGTGCAAACAAATGATTATTATTATCAAATAGGAATGGTTACTTGAAACAATATTATTGTGAACAAATTATTAGTATTAGATAGGAATACTTGAAACATATAACTATGTGCAAACAAATGATTATTATTATCAAATAGGAATGGTTACTTGAAACAATATTATTGTGAACAGATTATTAGTATTAGATAGGAATACTTGAAATCATATAACTATGTGCAAACAAACGATCATTATTATCAAATAGGAATGGTTACTTGAAACAATATTATTGTGAACAAATTATTAGTATTAGATAGGAATACTTGAAATCATATAACTATGTGCAAACAAATGATCATTATTATCAAATAGGAATGGTTACTTGAAATAATATTATTGTGAACAGATTATTAGTATTTGATAGGAATACTTGAAATCATATAACTATGTGCAAACAAATGATTATTATTATCAAATAGGAATGGTTACTTGAAACAATATTATTGTGAACAAATTATTAGTATTAGATAGGAATACTTGAAATCATATAACTATGTGCAAACAAATGATTATTATTATCAAATAGGAATGGTTACTTGAAACAATATTATTGTGAACAAATTATTAGTATTAGATAAGAATACTTGAAATCATATAACTATGTGCAAACAAATGATCATTATTATCAAATAGGAATGGTTACTTGAAACAATATTATTGTGAACAGATTATTAGTATTTGATAGGAATACTTGAAATCATATAACTATGTGCAAACAAAAGATTATTATTATCAAAAAGGAATGGTTACTTGAAACAATCTTATTATGAACAAATTATTAGTATTAGATTGGAATACTTGAAATCATATAACTATGTGCAAACAAATGATCATTATTATCAAATAGGAATGGTTACTTGAAACAATATTATTGTGAACAGATTATTAGTATTTGATTGGAATACTTAAAATCATATAACTATGTGCAAACAAATGATTATTTTTATCAAATAGTTCAAAGTCTTATCAAACTGAATGATGATGATAATGGAATCAAACCATATAACAGCGGTTTACTTTGTTTTGTTTTTTTTTACGGTATATGGACCTTCATGGTTTATCTAAAAAGCCAATCTTTCTGAAGAATAACAATGATACTATTTAACCCATAGCTGCGGGATAAGGGTATTCAAGTCTTTCCAAGCAGAGGATATGAAAACCCATACTGCATTCAGAAAGTTTAGATAGCCAACAGCCGCTAACAAAACTGCTTGGTAAGATTTTGACATTAATATTGGTGAAAGAGTAAAGATATCAGCGAAAGGATCTGGGGAAAACCAACTATTGATGATTTTCAAAATTATCATCAGTATTTTTTACGCATTATTATCTAATAAGAATACTTGCTTGGAACCATATAATTGTGAACAAATTATTAATATTTGAGAGGAATACTTGAAACCATTTAACGGTGTGAAAATAAATGATTATCATCATTAAATACAAACAATTACCTGAAACCATATCAATATGTAAAAAAATTATAGTTAGAATGGAATTCTTGAAATTCTATCCACAAACAAATGATTATTATTATCTTTAAATTGGAACAATTGCTAGGCTTGGTTGGTTGGTTGGTTGGTTGGTTGGGTTTTATGGCATATAAACCTTTGTTGGTTATTTAATGCCAAATCCATTTTTATGCAAATAGTCAGCTCTATTTCAAACAATTCAGTCATAATTGCTTGGAACCATATAACTGTGTAAAAGTTATTTATATTAGATAGGAATATTTGTAAGCATATAAGCATTTACGGACAAATGAATATTATTATTAAATAGTAATATATACTTTGAGCTATATAATTATGTCAAAATTATTAGCATAAGAGATGAAACTATGCACATATAACTATGTGCAAACAAATTGGTATTAAATTAGTAAGGATAGGTACTTGAAACCATATAATTGTATAAAGATTGTTTTTATTTAATAGGAATAATTAATCCACATAACTGCAAGCAAATTTGATTATAGAGGAATACTTAATACCATATTAATGTATGTATACTGATGATGATTATTATAGAAAAAAGAAATACAATTAAAGTCATTTTAATGTAACATAAAAAAGTAAAAAATATGTATTCACACAATTTTATTTTTGGTAATAGAGTTACATAACTGGAGAGGTTGGTAATAATAATACTTAATAATATCTGTTTTGATAGGACAATGTTTTGTTTGAAATAATTGTATCATCTGAAAAAAATTAGCTTTTCATATAAAACTTGTTTGAAGGAGGAGTTCGCATAGTGTAGTGTATGACCTGCTGGACTGTGATATTGTGGTAAGCAAGTTTGAAATCCAATCACTTTCAGACTAATATCCCTGGGAAAGACATGAACTCCCATAACCGCCTAGCTCTGGGTAAAATAGAACTACTACTGTTTGTCTACAAAGATAGCTTTGGCATTAAATAACCAACGAGGCTTTATATGCAATTAAACAAAGAAACCAAATCAAAATTTATCCCCCAGTAATTGGTTAAATAGTAATCATCATGTCACACTGCTAGCACACTAGGGTTAGGGTGGAGTATGTTGGCGCCATTTTAGAAGCGTTGGGTTAGGGTAGCATATTCAGGGTGGAACGATAAAATTGTCGTCCTAGAAAAGACGACATGATTTCATTTCTGTTTAATGAAAACCGGTTTTCTTTTTTTGTTGCAGACCATCTACTAGTTGGCCAGTTGTGTACAAATCCTAAGAGCGATAGGAGCCTTCTATCATGTCTGAAAGTGATACAATGTTCAACGAGCGAGATCGGAGATGCACCACTGTACAACTTATGCACTCTACCGATCCAAGTTATGATAACAAGACCATTGCCAGCACCCTCAAAATGCAAATCCGGACAGCCACGAATAACAGGGACGTGCCCAGGGTGATGAAAACAAAGTTTCTGGCTACGGTTATGGTCTTTGGTGTGGTTTCAAGTGAGGGCCTCATCATGCCACCACACATCTTCGAAGTTGGCTTGAAAGTCAACACCAAAGTGTACCTGGATGTGCTAAAGAGTGTGGTGATCCCCTAGTGCAATCAGGTGGCTGGTGGCAGACACTGGGTGTGGCAGCTGGACTCGACGCCGGCCCACAAGTCCAAAAAGACCTAGGCTTGGCTTTAGAAGGAGTGCAAGAACTTAGTACCCTTGTCTCACTGGACCCCCTCCTCCCCTGACCTGAACCTGCTGGACTACTTCGTTTGGTCATACGTCGAGAACATCACCAACATGACCACCCACAACACCAAAGCCAGCCTGATTGCCACCATCCGCCGAGTATTCGCCGAGCTCCCACCAGTGCTTGTGGAAAAGGCATGCTCCCAGTTCTGGATCTGTATCAAGGTGGTGATTGAGGCTGAAGACAGCTACATTGAATTGATATCAGCTCTACTACATAATCAAGTTAGCTGAATTGATTTTTTCAATAAAAGTTTTAAAATAAAGCTGTAGTGTTGTTTTCTTTAAGACGACTATTTTATCATTCCACCCTGTATTGATGCCATATTTAGAAGCAAGCCTATATGAAATAATAGGTAAAAAATATGGAAATGACATAAAAGAAGACTTTACTAAATCACGACCTACTACAAAACTTACACCTCAAAATAGAATTTAATATGGGACACAGCTTAAAAGAATAACCATTTTTAGACATCCTTATAAAAAACGTAAATGGTCAAATCCTCACAGATATCTACCACAAACTAACAAATACCCAACAATACCTCCAGCTACCAGTAAATTTAAAACCACACTGCCCCACATACAAAAATTCCCAAGATACACACTCACACACATACACAGAAGAAAAAAACTGTTATTGCAACCCAAAACCACTCCAACGCCAGTGCACACATACACACACAACAATAAACATATCAAATATCAAAGAGGGGTAAAGCAGACCAAAGTAAACACACTCTTGGAAAAAGGGAGAATGACTCCTATATAAAACACGCCTGACCAACCCAAAATCATTCAAACTGGAAAACTGAGTTCAAGTCTCATTGAGTACCTCATTAACAAGGCCTTGTGCCACATATGTCCGCTGACGAAAGCAACAAGCTGGAAACATACACATATTTAACACGTATGTTAGAACAAAATAAATGAATTCAAAAAATACAAATCTCTTCGGGGACCTTCCTATATATATATATATATATATATATATATATAAGACAATATCTAATCCAGTAAATCTGGAGTTGGGAACAATTCCAAGCAGGACAATTAAATTATTCAAATATAGAATATTAAATTTATGAAATCCCAGTCCTGAGTTCAATGCAAATAAAATCCACTGAGCAAATTATTTTAAAAAAAAACAACAATCATCACATTAAGATAATAAACTTATTTCCATCCTGTTAAAAAGCATTGATATAAATCAATGCTCAAAAAAATTAATAGGATTTCTTCCGATCAAACAAGAAAATGGATTAAAATAACTTTTTCCCATTTACAACCAGACTTAACCCTGCCACAAAAAAAAAAAAAAACTTATTTCACCTACATAAACATAAACCTTCCAAATCAAGTAGCAATAAGTGTCAACTTATTTTGCCATGTAAAGAACATCCGGTTTCATCCAACTTCTAATTTAATAGAGGAAAAATTTACAGTTATAGAAATACAAGTCTAACAATTCAAAGTATTATATAAAAAATTATTACTCAGACATATCTTATTTTAGCACATCAAATTTTAATCATTAAAATAGAATAAATCAATTTAAAACTAATGTTATTTACGGTAAAATCCCCCTACCAAATTACAAAAACAAAGCTAAAATTTACTAAAATTAATTCAAATTTTAATTAATTCATCAATTTAGTAAGTCATCGTTATTATTGTTTATTTATTTATTCCATTATTTTTCAAAACAATCTAAATCTATTTCTGTGCCTACACCTACCAATAAAATCACATCTCTGATTCAATAGGTTAACAGGATCAATGAACAACATAATTTGTATCTTTTCCTTCAGACCTAAATTACATCTTCCTTCAAAGCAGCTAGGAGTTGTAGATCTAGATCTTTTCAAAATTTTCCTTTGAATCTTTAGAGTTAAACCTCTATTGTTCAACTTCCAAAAGTGTTTGGATAAAGCTGTTTTTCAAGCATTCATGAGTGAAAGAAGGAATATGGTTATTATAACGTAACTTCCAGCTGACCAACGAAATTCCATTATAAAATTTTTATCTTTTACGTTTTCCTTTGGGAAAATAGTAGCTTGATACACTATATTCTTCAAATTACATATTCCTCCCATTGGACAGTCTCTTTAGATTTACAATTATTATTATTATTATTTTCAAGTGGGTTAAAATATTTTTGATGACTTCCCTATTATGTGTGTTAATTATTTAAAAAAAATATTTGTGCAGGAATAATTAATTTTAAGGTTTTCCTATAAAATATTTTATATAACAGATTATACTGATTAAAGTGTTTATCTATTACTTTTAAAAGATATTTTCTTATGTATATATATTTGCAAGTTTGCAAAAAGGTGGGGAGTTGAACCATATTAGTTTCCTTTTTCTATTTTTATGAAATTTTCCATTGATATTACAATTATCAGTAGTTCCTTTATTTTTATACAAATTATTATCTTTATTATTATTATTATTAGTTTTGGTCTTTTTAAGCTCTCGATAAGTAAACACTTCTTTAAAACCACTATTTTTGAGAGCTTCAATATACATTTTACTACTTTCATGGAAAATTTTCTTATTTGATGTTAATCTCTTTATTCTTGTATTAACAGCTTTTAGAATTTGTTTAGTTATAGAACTGGGATGATTGGAATTTGGAAGGGTTACTTTTATGTTGGTGAAATAAGCATTTTTGGTTTTTTTAAAGTCTGTTTGTAAATGTAAAAGAGTTATTTTAATCAATTTTCTTGTTTGATCTAAAGAAGTCCTGTTAATTTTTTAG
The DNA here is from genome assembly GCA_963585895.1 of Sepioteuthis lessoniana. NCBI lineage: Eukaryota > Metazoa > Mollusca > Cephalopoda > Myopsida > Loliginidae > Sepioteuthis > Sepioteuthis lessoniana. The sequence continues at coordinate 26,589 of CAUZXS010000653.1, forward strand.
AGCATTTATTTATATCAATACTTTTTAACTGGATGGAAATGAATTTATTTTCTTAATAATTAATTGTTGTTTTTATTCCAAAAAAAAAGTATATATATATATATATATATATATATATAAAGGGGTTGGACAAAATAATGGAAACAGCAGGAAATTTCAAAGAAATTTATTTTAAAATGGTTTTCTGATTGCAACCCTGAAATCTGGCTTTGGCTCAAGATGGTCTTTAAGCTCTGCTGTAAATTTTGGAGTAGTATTCTTGTGATCCTTCCCAACATAAGAGTCCAACAATCTCGATCAGACAGATTTCTTCCAGAGTTCTGCCTCTGAGAAAAGGTTTTTATTTCTTTCTCGAATGTTGTCATTATTTTTGAGACAATACTTCTTTCTATACCAAGTAATTCAGTGGTTTTTGTTACACTAACACTTGCCATACGAACACCAACAATTAGATCTCTTTTTAAGTCTGATAGATCTTTGATTTTAATGAATTTTGATTAATTGATTAATTTCTTCTGATGATATTAGTAAAAAAACACAAGAAGAAGAAGAAAAGAAAAACTAATAATAAATAAAAGAACATAAAAATAACAAATGTTTGATGGTTTTATAGGAATTTCAAAATTATGATAATAAGATTCAAAGTGTTTCCATGCATACTTGCAAATCTATAGAGATATTTATTTGGCTCTGGCATGCTACTAAAGCATCAAATGAGGACCAAGCTCACGATTAACATTCTGCTGTAGTAATCTACCAATCACCATTCCACTATGGTAAACACCCCAACAATTAAAGTGCATATTTGCATGCTGAATTTCTGTTTCAAAATTTTACCAATCTTGTTAATTCACATGGTCGGTGAATGGCTGTGTCAATTGATAAAGTGAAGAAACCTTCCTTTGAAAGTAGTTAAGTCTGAAATTGTTTTGATACTTCCTCCTTGTAAATATTCACTTCAGGTTTTCAATACTATCAGGACTCTCCTTGCTCTGAATGCCTATTGGAATTTTATTTTCACTTTCACTTTCACTTTCATTTTCATTTTCACTTTCACTTTTCTGCTCTCTTATCTCTCAAACAATCTTTCTTTCGTAAGCAGTGGCATTTTCTCTTCTTCAACAGATCAATGTGATGTGTATTTCATGAGGCTGACCGGCGCTGACAACTCTTGACCCATCGATGACCAAAAGCCAGTGAGATGGCATACGCTGAATGGACAATGAGCGGAAGTGTTATTAGACCATGAAAAAATCTCTATTAGTAAATCCACTGTCCATGCCTTTATCCATTGAGTCAGGGAAGGGATAAATGTTTGCTTGACCACTGCCATGGATGGGAGTTGACAGTGATGGAAGGTGAAATGATGTTAGTGTCGACAATATCCAATTTCTCTGGAAAACCGAATAGATTTGTACACATTATACCTGATCTGCTCGATATGGCCGCTAATGTTCAGGTGGCTGGCTTCTCTTTCCAACTCCAGCTCACCCACTATTTCTATAGCTGCTTCTGCTTCTTTCTTGTTTTCTTCTCTGGTGGAAAAGCTAACTTAAGGCTAAACATTCCTATGGGTTCATTGCTTCTTATTATACATGTTAAGCTACATTCGTCACATTTGGTAGAAATAGGAATAAACTGTAATCCAGTTTGAGATTGACCTCTTTCTTTCTTTTTTCTTTCTTTTTTCTTTCTTTATTTCTTTCTTTCTTTCTTTTATGTCAATTCTGTCTTTCTTTCTTCTTTTATTAATTTCTTTTGCTGATCTCTGTCTTTCTGTCTTTCTTTCTCAAAACTTTCATCAGGTACATATTTTAATGATGTGTATTTTATACACTGTTACCTTTTAACATATACAAAAGTATAAATGCTGAATTATCTATGTATTACTAAAATGCTCATTATATATGTATTTATACGTACATATACACACACACACACATATATATATATATATATATATAAGGGTTTTGTTTCTTTTTTTTTGCATATCAGCCTTTGTGGGTTAGTTAATGCTGAAGCTATCCTCGAGAAGAACAACTGTGGTCTTGTGAAACAAAGCTGGAATATATATATATATATATATATATATATGTGTGTGTGTGTGTGTGTGTGTGTATGTGTGTGTGTGTTTATTTAAGTTTTTTAACCATCTTCTTATGATCAAAAACCATTAAAAATTGGAAGGTTTTCATTAGAGGAATACATTTCTACTTGAGTGTTTCACCAAAAAACATTTCTTCAAAAAGTATAGACAGTAGATTCATGAGTTTTTAATTGATAGATTGATAGATAAAAATAAATTCAGTAGATAAAAGTAAATCTTGATAGATAGATAGATAGATAGATAGATAGATAGATAGATATGAATGGTGTGAGATAAACAGATAGAGAGATAGATAGACAAAGAGAAAGGCATTGAGTAAGATAGATATGATTTGAGTAAGTTAGATTGATAGATAAAAAGAAAAGAATCAAATGAGTTATCTATAAATTGATACAAATGTATTAAGATAGATAGATAGATAGATTGGTAGAAATTGATTAGGGATGATAGATTAAGAGATAAAAGGATTAATTCATCAATAGTAATAAATTGATAAGATAGATAGATAGAAATCAATTAGGGATGATGGATTAAGAGATAAAAGGATTAATTCATCAATAGTAATAAATTGATAAGATAGATAGATAGATAGATAAAAACAAACTGAATAGGATAGAAATAAGTTTAGAAAGCTAGTAGGATACATAGAAATGAATTAAAGGAGATAGATAGATAGATAGACAGATAGATAGATAGATTATTTTAAATTTGCCCATTACCTAATGGTCAAGGTATAAAGAATATTTCATTCTTCCTAAATTTTGATTTTGTCTTGTTCACAGTCACAAGTCTTATCCAATAATCAGGATTAAGATGGCAACATCTTAAAATCTGAGCTAATCTTGTCATTTTATTAGATGGTTTGTTTCAGTGCCAAGACTTGATCCGAATCTTTTCAGAAAGGTTTGGCAGTGAGAAGCAGTGTGTTGCGGTAGTGGTGGTGGTGCCAGTAGTGGTCATCGAGGTGAAGATAAAGCTGGTGGGGGCTGTTACGTAGTGAGATGTTAAATTGCATTTGGTGATTGCACCACATTGTTCAAAATGAGCAGTGTTTGCGCACAGCTACACGTCAGTTTAGATATCTGAAAGGAGAGGCAGTAGAGAGGAAGTCATGGGTCAGTGATTTCAATTGTTGAGTCTCACCATCTTGGCCTTGGCACAACACCGTAGCTTCTCCCTGGGGCGGCTGTCATGAGACAGCCATGAATGGAATGTCCAGTTCTGCGACCATTTGTGTACACGTACTGAGTGAATAACACGCTGATATTGGAGGATAATTCTTCATGAATTTGCAGTCCAATTAATGAGCCAATAGAAAATATTCCAGACATGAATGGTAGATTTTAGCAGCCTTCTTGCTTTGGATAAAACACCAAATTCATCGGCAAGTGAATTCATTTGCCTGGAGGCAATATTAGAGAGAGGCTCAGCCTATTGGTGAATCCCATAACTAAATCAGACACAGCAATTGGACAATAATATCTCATGAATTTCAAAATACTGACCAATCAAAATAGAGATGATGGACTGATATTGTAAAATAAAAAGGCTGTCAAGTGACCATAATTTACCTGTGATCCTATGGATATTGAGATGAATGAGAGCAAGAGAGAGAGAGAGAAAGACAGAGAGAGAATGAGAGGGGAATTCAGAGAAAGAAAAAGGAGGAGAATGATAAAAAAAAGAAATTGGTAAAAAGACAGAAAGTATGAAAAGAAACAGTAAAAGAAAGAAAGAAAGAAAGAAAAAAAGAAAGAAAGAAAAATAATTTAAGAGATAGAAGGAAAAGAGAAAGTGACAGAGAGATACTAAAAACTATGAAACAGAAAAATTTTCAAAATAGAAAAGAAAAAAAAAAGGGATTGAAAAAGAGAAAAGTATAGAGAGAAAGATAATAAATAAAGAGAGAGAGAGAGAGAGAGAGAGAGAGAGAGAGAGATTTAATGAAGTAGAAAGGAAGAGATGAAGAAAGAAGGTAAAAAAGGTAGGGAAAGAAGGTAGAAAAAAAGAAAAAAGTGAGAGAGAAGTGAGAGAGTAAGATAAAGAATGACAGAGAAGGAATAAAAAAAGAGATTGAGGGAGGAAGCGAGAAAGTGACAGAGAGTGAAACAAAAAATAATGGAGAAGAAAAAGAGAGAAATTTTTTTAAATAGTAAAGAGTGAAAGAGTAAGAAAAAGAGAAAAAGATAGAGATATAGATGGATAATAAGAGAGAGAGAGAGAGAGAGAGAGAGAGAGAGAGAGAGAGAGAGAGAATGAAAAATTGAGAGAAAGAAAAATAAAGAGATTGTGGAAGAGAGGAAGAGGTAAAAAGAGAGAGAGTACAAGAATGAGAAAGAAAGAAAGAAAGAAAGAAAGAAAGAAAGAAAGAAAGAAAAAGATAGAGGAAGGAAGTAAGAAAGAGACACTGAGAGAAAACTATGAAAGTGAGGGAAATTTCACAAATAATGAATAGTGAAAAAAAGGATTGAAAAAAAGATAGACAGGTAGATATATATATATATATATATATATATATATAGAGAGAGAGAGAGAGAGAGAGAGAGAGAGAGAAAGAGAGAGAGAGAGAGGAAAAATAATTCAGAGAAAGAAAAGAGAACATTCAAGATGTAAAAAGAGGTAGAGAGAGAAAATACGAAAAGGAGAGAGAGAGAGAGAGAGAGAGAGAGAGAGAGAGAGAGAGAGAGAGAGAGTGATATTTAATGAAGTGGAAAGGAAGAGATTGAGAAAAAGGGTAAAAAAGGGAGGGAAAGAAGGTAGAAAAAAGGAGAACTAACTGTGAGAGAGAAGTGAGAGAGTAAGATAGCGATAGAGAGAGATTTAGAGAAAGAAAAAGGAAGAGATTGAAAAAAAGAGAAAGTAGTAAAAAGAGACAAAAACAGAAAGTAAAGAAGGAAAGAAAGGAAGAATAGAAGACAGAATAAATAAATAAATAAATAAATGGAAAGAAAGAAAGAAAGAAGGAAGGAAGGAAAACAACCAAGTGGATAAAGAAGGAAATTAGGAGAGATATTAAAAACAAAAACAAAACTGAGCAAAAAAGAACAATGAACAAAGAAAGCAATTGTAATATCTATATATCTATATATCGGACAAAACAAATTGAGAAATTGAAAATGACTGAAAAAGAAAAAACGGAGTTACTGAAAAATAGATTAATAGATGTGTATAGAAAATCTTCCCTGCTCCAGTCAAAAAATAATGTTAAATGGAGGGTAAAATTGCAAAAGACAAAAACAAAGAAGGAGTGGTCGAAAGAGAAAAAAAAAAAGGAAGGATAAGAAGAGTGTGAATTAGACATCAGAATCAAAATTAAAAAAAGACAAAAAAAAGAAAGAGAAACATGAGTGTGTGTAAGAGAGGAAGAGGGAGAAGTTTGAGAACATGGTTTAAGAAGATGGTTCGATTAGTCATGCAAATAGGGAAAGGTTTCACTCTGTCTTTATTCACAGACCATATGACTGTGTATATTGATCCTTGAACCATTGGCCGGACTACAATAACATTGATGACAGAAAAAATCACATTTTGCCAAGCTTAAAGCCAATTTGATATGAAGCCTAGTGTATAGCGATTGATTGCATCTAATTCCAAACGACTGGGCAGTCAAGCCGCTGTCATGTACACAATATGATCTCTGTGATTCTTTCCAGTCACTGGTCAAATTATTGTCCATGGGCAACTTAATTTGATGGACAAAGATGTGGCAATCATTGCGGCCAAAGAAAAGCCATAGGTCAAGTTTCGATGTCACACAAGGCACCTTATTGGTGTCAGCTGTTGCAAAAGGAACGAGAATACTACACTGCAATAATTTTCACAGGAAATCATTTTCAATCTAGAATTCACAAATGAGTCAGGTCCTAAAATCCTTTGCCAAGATCCCTGCCTTCAGGGTGAAAACTTAGCAAAGCCTATTGTTGTCATTTAATGAGCCTTCATAGCATGATTACATTGATTTAACTATAGAATTGAATCTGAACTTAGGCTTGAGACTTCATAGTGAAATTTGTCTGTAAAAGTTCAGTAAATTATTAGCAATTCATTAGAATCAGTACTATATAACATCACCAGTAGTTTATGTCGCCAATGATTGCATGGGTGGGCTGTATAACCGGGGATACTTTGGGTAGGGCATAAAACCTGTGATATCATTGGTAGGCTTTATAACCTGTGATACTGTGGATGAGATTTATAACCTTGGTTACAGTGGGTAGGGCTTATAATGTGTGATATCATGGATATGAAGATTTGGATTTCTAATCAGTGATAGCATACATATGACTTTTAATCTATGATATCATGGGTAGGCATTATCACCAATAATATCATGGGTAAAATTTAGTCAGTGATACAGCATTGGTTGGTTGGTTGGTTGGTTGGATGGCTTTTTATGGTATATCAACCTTTGTAGGTTATTTAATGCCAAATTCATTTTTATACGAATAAACTGTTTTATTTCAAACAATTCAGTTAAGTACACAGTTTAATTGTCAAAAACATTTCTATTTCAACCTATTTAGTTCAGTCAAATAGTTCTTATTCAACAAATTCAGTTTAGAAGAGAAGCAGTGATGCGATTTAACCCAAAGCTGGGACAAAGAGGGGGTTCATACATTTGCTGAGGGTGTTTGTTCGAAAATGAATGTGATAGCGCAATGGGAGTTTGAACTCACTAACTACGAGTCTGCAGTTCATCGCTTTAACCATTAAACCAAAAGGACACCCTCTGTGATATAGGGATTTGGATTTCTACTATGTGATAGCAGAGATAAGACTTAGAACCAGTGATATCCCACATTGGATTACTGATTTGTGAGATCAAGATTTGGATTTCTAAACAGTGATATCACAGGTAGGTTTTATAACATGTAATATTATGAGTAGGGTTGGATTTATTATCTGTGGCCACAAGGTTTGAATTTATTTCCAATAATATCTTGGGTAGGGCTTATAACTTGTGATATCATGGATAGGATTTATAACTTGTCATTTCATGGATCAGATTAACAAACTATGATATCATTTGTAGTATTTATGAGCAGTGACATCATGTTGGTTGGTTGGTTGGTTGGATTTTATGGCATATCAACCTTTGTTGGTCATTTAACACCAAAACCATTTTATGGAAATATTCAGTTCTATTTCAAACAATTCAGTTTAACATGAGTACACAGTTTAATTGTCAAAAACATTTCAATTTAAACCTATTCAGTTTAGTCAAATAGTTCTATTTCAAACAATTCAGTTCAGCTTAAGTTCGCAGTTTTGATGTCAAAACAGTTTGATTTCAAGCAGTTCAGTTTAGCATAAGTGCATAGTTTAATTGTCAAAAATATTTCTTTTTCAAGCAATTCAGTTTACTCATCAAAGTCAAAAACAGTTCCATTTCAAACAATTCAGTTTAGCATAAGTACGCAATTTAATTGCCAAAAACATTTCCATTTCAAGCTATTCAGTTTAGTCAAACAGTTCTAACTCAAACAATTCAGTTCAGCATAAGTATGTAGCATAGATAGAGCCCTATCAGGTGCTACCATTCTGGGTCAGAGTGGACCTGGGAGCAATGGCAATGAAGCGGTTGGCAGGTTAATATCTAGGACACTCGTTGGGGGGGAGGGTCTTACCCCTCTACAGAGTTGCAGTCGGAGTATTCTACAGCCCCAGCCAACTGGGTAATACACAGAGTTAATGTCAAAATAGTTTTATTTCAGGTAATTCAATTTAGCATTTGTACACAGGTAGATATCAGAACAGTTCTATTTCAAGGAATTCAGTTTAGCAAAAATATGCAGTTTAAATGTCAAAAAACAGTAAACTCAAGAAACTACGGTTTAGTTCTATTTAACCCATAGATAGAACTCTTATCAGGTGCTACCACTCCACGCCAGAGTGGACCTGGGAGTGAAGGCAATGGAGGGGTACTCTGCATTCCCCAAGCTTCAGCATTACCAGAGTCTCATCATTAGATTGTTTAGTATCATATACAGGACACTTATGGGGGGGGTCTTACCCCTCACCAGAGAAGCAGTTGGTGTATTCTACAGCCCAAGCTGACTGGACCAGTGATAGCATGGGTCTGATTTATAATCTGTGATATCAAGTGTAAGTGTAATATAATGGCTGAGGGATTTCGTTTCATATATCTCGCCTTTCGGTTTAGTTGGGCTGAGAACCTTTCACTTTGCGCATGGGTTAGTTAGGTGTAACATGAGCGCAGGTGTTCACGTGCATGCACGAGGTAGGTGTCATTCAGAGATGTCAAAATAAAAATCCCAGATAGGACTTGGGGTTGTGAGTGACAT
>CAUZXS010000653.1:40000-48667 GCA_963585895.1 Sepioteuthis lessoniana
ATTTAACTATGTGTAAACAAAAACTATACTTATACTAAATTGAATTGTTTGAATTAAAACTGTTAGACTAAACTGAATAAATTGAAATAGAAATGTTTTTGACAATTAAAATGCGTACTTATGTGAGACTGAATTGTTTGAAATAGAACTGTTTATTTCAATAAAAATGGGTTTGGCATTAAATAACCTACAAAGGTTGATATGCCATAAAACCCAGACAAACAAACAAACAAACAACCAAACAAATATATTTCAGCTCAATCGGCTGGGATTGTAGAATATACCAACTGCATCTCTGCAGAGAGGTAAGAACCCCCTAGCAAGTGACCTGGATATGACATTAAATAATCTAATGGTGAGGGTCTAATAATCCTGGAGCTTTGGGGAATGTGGAGTACTCCTTCATTGTCATCAATCCCAGGTCCACTCTGCCCAGTAAAGGCAGCATCTGATAGGGTCCTATCTATGGGTCAAATTTGATGAATATTAAGATAAATTATTAGTGTTGAATAGCAATACTTGAAATGATTTAACTATGTGCTAACAAAAAAATAATCTCAAAAAGAATTATAAGTGTTAAATAGCAATACTTGAAACCCTTGAACAGTGTGCAATAAAAAGAGCTCTAACTCATTATTAAAAAAAGAGTTACCAATAAAATATTCAGTTAAAAATCATATATAATATATACATGGATAAACAGTATTTGGCATTATATAACCATCAAGGGTTGATATGCCATTAAACCAATTAAGCTCACCTAATCCTGATAGATATTGCCTAGTTGGCCAGGACTGTAGAATAAATCGACTGTAGAGGGGTAAGATTCTGCCAATGAGTGTCATGGATATGACACTAAACAATCTGATGGTGAGGGTCCAGTGATACTGGGGCTTTGGGGAATGCAGAGCACCCCTTCATACTCAGTTCTATTTTTAAAAATCAGTTTAACATGAGTACATAGATTAATTGTCAAAAGCATTTCTATTTCAAGCTATTCAGTTTATTCAAACAGTTCTAATTCAGTTTAGTATAAGTACAGATTTTGTTTACACACAGTTGAGTGTCAAACAAGGCAGCATCAAGTACCATTTTTTGAGTCTTTGGTATAGACTCAACATGGGATTGAACCCGGTCTCCTGGACCATTTGCGAACACGGTAATACTGCTCATAAAAACAAATTTGTTTGTGAAATAATTGTTGATTTTAATAATAACTTAAAATTAACTATTTATCTAATTTATCAAGTTAATGTATCTTATGCAGATTATTCAAAAAATGAGGTGAATTTTGTGTTAAGCAAACAGGGGACATCTCCACTCTAGACGGAACCCCTACTAAACTAGTAGACAAATTCACTTACCTAGGAAGCAGCGTCGCATCAACCGAAAAGGACATTGACATGAGGTTAATGAAAGCATGGACAGCTATCAATAGGCTATCAATTATATGGAAATCAGACCTAACCGATAAAATGAAACACAGTTTCTTCCAGGCAGCGGTCACATCGATACTGCTATATGGATGCACTACATGGACTCTAACAAAACGGCTGGAGAAGAAGGTAGATGGCAATTACACAAGAATGCTGAGAGCTATCTTGAATAAATCCTGGTGGCAACACCCCACAAGACACCAACTGTACGGCCACCTGCCTCCTATCACGAAAACTATTCAAGCTAGACGAACCAGACATGGAGGACACTGCTGGAGAAGCAGGGACGAACTCATAAGTGATTTACTCTTATGGACCCCCACACATGGCCGTGCAAAAGCAGGATGACCAGCACGAACATACATTCAGCAACTATGTGAGCATCCAGGATGTTGTCTTGAAGACCTGCCTGAGGCAATAAACGATAGGGAAAAGTGGTGAGAGAGGGTCAGGGATATCTGTGCTACCAGCACGACATGATGATAATGATGATGATTGGCAATATGAAGTATTGTTTTTAGTTGATCTTTTTTCAAAGAAATCAAAAGTCATAGGTCCTTTTATGTCCCAGAACACTGTCAGTATGACCTTCTTTACTGATTCCTGAGCCTGGAAAATTCTGTGTGTTTCTACTCAATGGAATGTCTTTTCACCTCAGATTCACAGTGACACAGAAATGTTTTGCCTGTTTTGAAACATTTTTTTACTAAAACATACTTCTCTGTAACCATCATGTATTCTTTTGTAAATTTTACAGGTTTTGCCCTTCTAACTCACTAAATATTTGATGACAGACTTCTGTTCAAGCCTGGAGCATTCGCTTTGATTCACTGACATTTTGAATTACCCCAAAAGAAGTATTTTGGGGAGATTAAAATAATTTTTGCGATCAACCAATTTCAAAAAATGCTGTCTTTATATGTATGAAAAATAATTTTGAAAAAAATATTTAAATAAAAAATGTATTTTGTTTTCCTTTTTTTTTTAAAATCCCCTAATTTCTTGACTGTCATATTAAATGTCAACATAATTTTACTCGGTAAAAACATTTTTTAATCCCCTAAGTTCTTGACTGTCATATTAAATGCCAACAAAATTTTATTGGATAAAAACTTTTTGAATACAAAATTTTTTTAAACTATGTAAATAATGAATAAATCTATTATTTAAAACTATAAAATTTACTTCTTTATTTTTAGTTTTTCTTTTTTTGCTGTTTTTTGTTTTACTGAATTTTAATGTTTGGTGATCTTGTTGGGGATATAAGATAGATTGAAGAAAAAGAAAAATATATAAAACAATTTCCATTAGGGGTGTTGTCAAAAAGTATCAAAAATGAACCTTGAATGTTTTTTATTTATAAAATTTTATAATGCATTGAGTAAACTGACAATGATTAAATGAGGAAGTGATAATTCAAAAAGAAAAATTAGGAAGATAACCTCCATATTTTTTGAAAAACAGTTTTTGATAAAACACAGATTTCTGCAATTGCTGCAGTATTCACTATAATCACTAGATCCAGCTCTTTGTAACATGGTTTTGTTTCCACAACTGAAAATTTGTTCCAAGTAAAGGATTTGAGGACATGGAGGACATTCAAAGACAACCAATGGTGAAACTTTACATCATATGAAATAAAGAAAATTCAAGTGGCCTTATATATATCAATAGGTATTTCTTTATTTGTTTGTTTGGTTTTTATGGCATATCAACCATTGTAGGTTATATAATGCTAAATCCTCTTTATGCATATAAATTAAATATATATGATTTGGTTTAGATGGGTTTTATGGCATATCAACCATTGCAGGTTATTTAATGCTAAATCCTCTTTATACATATATTAAATATATATGATTTGGTTTTGATGGGTTTTATGGCATATCAACCATTATAGGTTACTTAATGTCAATCCTCTTTATACATATAAATTAAATATATATTATTTGGTTTGGTTTGGTTTTATGGCATATTAACCATTATAGGTTATTTAATGCCAAATCCTCTTCATACATATATATTAAATGTATATGATTAAGTTTGGTTTGGTTTTATGGCATACAAACCAGTGTAGGTTATTTAATGCTAAATCCTCTTTATGCATATAAATTAGATATATATGATTTGGTTTGGTTGGGTTTTATGGCATATCAACCATTGTAGGTTATTTAATGCCAAATCCTCTTTATACATATAAATTAAATATATATTATTTGGTTTGGTTTGGTTTTATGGCATATTAACCATTATAGGTTATTTAATGCCAAATCCTCTTCATACATATATATTAAGTGTATATGATTAAGTTTGGTTTGGTTTTATGGCATACAAACCAGTGTAGGTTATTTAATGCTAAATCCTCTTTATCCATATAAATTAGTTATATATGATTTGGTTTGGTTGGGTTTTATGGCATATCAACCATTGTAGTTTATATAATGCCAAATCCTCTTTATACATATATATTAGATATATATATTTGGTATGGTTGTGTTTTATGGCATATCAACCATTGTAGGTTATTAAATGGTAAATCCTCTTTATTCATATAAATTAGATATATACTATTTGGTTTGGTTGGGTTTTATAGCATATCAACCATTGTAGGTTATTTAATGCCAGATCCTATTTAAACATATATATTAAATATATATGATTAGTAAACACATGAACCAGTTGGATGATTTTGAGTATTTCTAACATGGTTCCAACTATTTCTATGTAATACCAATAATTCTATTTTCCAAACATATAAATGAATTCATGTTTTTCCTCACTAATGGTTTTATTTGCACACTGTTAAATGGTTCCGACTATTGCTATATATGACTAACAAATTGATTCAGGCGCACATAGCACAAAGTGGGCCGATGACCTGCAAAGTCCAGCAAGGTTTGAGTTTCAGCTTGTGCCCGACCTTCCCCTTCCCTAATTCCCCACTTTAAGCCAACCATCGGGTCATTGACCTTGTGTCAAGTCCTGTCTAGTGGGAGGCAGCAACAAATATTCTAATATACTTACAAATTGATTTAACAGGTCATTTGTCATTTAACCAATAACTGGAGGCATAAGGGGGTTTAATTATTTTTTCCAAATGTGTTAGTCGGAAAGTAAATGTGATAATATAACTGGAGTTTGAACTTATTTACTACAATGTTGCTGTTCAGTACATCAGCCACAACACCACAAAGACTCTCCTCCTATTAAATCTCTTGCCCAATTGGCTGGGGCTGTATAATACACTGACTGCACCTCTGCAGAGGGATAAGAACCCCCCTAAAGAGTGTCCTGGATATGACACAAAACAATCTGATGGTGAGGTTCCAGCAGTGCTAGATCTTTGGGGAATGCGGTGTACCCCTTCATTGCCATTGCTCCCAGGTCTACTCTGGCCCTGCATGGTAGCACCTGATAGGGTTAAATAGAACTAACGGCATACTTATGCTAAACTGAATTGTTTGACTAAACTGAATAGCTTTAAAAAGAAATGTTTTTGACATTTAAACCATACTTACATTTAAACTGCGTGCTTATGCAAAACTTAATTATTTGAAATAGAACTGTTTTTCGACATTGAAACTGTATTTAAACTAAATTGAATTGTTTAACATAGCACTGTTTTGAGATTTAACTGTGTGTAAACAAAATCTGTACTTAAGCTAAACTGAATTAGCAAAATTAGAACTGTTTGAATAAACTGAATAGTTTGGAATATAAATGTTTTTGACAATTAAACTGGGTACTCATGCTAAACTGAATTGTTTGAAATAGAATTGATTATTTACATAAAAATGGATTTGGTGTTAAATAACCTTCAAAGGTTGATATGCCATAAAACACAGCCAACCAACCAACCTATTCAATCTGAGGGGTAAAAAAATTAGAGTTTTTAATAGTTAGTGATATTTCCTATTTGTTCAGATTTTTAGATGTCCCACTTCAATACTTAAAAAAGATGGGAGGTTTTTTAGGGGAGGGCACTACTCCTTTCCCTGGATTGCTTCACTTTACCCTTGATACATACTTTATATTGCTGAGTGTTAAGCAAGCACGTATCAAGTACTATTTTGCCATCGCTCCCAGGTCCACTCTAGTCCCATCTATGGATCAAATAGAAATGTTTGACATTTAAAATGTATGCAAATAAATGACTTATGCTAAATTGATTGTAAGAAATAGAGCTGTTTGATCATTTAAATCTGTGTAAATAAATGACTGATGTTTAATTGAATTGTTTGTGATACATAGCAATACTTGAAACCATTTAACTTTGTTGACTTATGCTAAATTGAATTGTTAGAAATAGAACTGTTTAATCATTTAGAAGTGTTGGATTATTCAATTGTGTGTATCTACAAAATAAGTTTATAAATCATGTATTTATTGGGCAAAAACAGGATTTGGCATTTAATAACCAAGAAGGGTTGATATGCCATAAAACCAAACCAAACATCTGTTACATTCTTCTGTATCTTTATCTTTGATTGATTGATTGATTGATTGATTGATTGATCTAAATGGCATGTCAACTCATCAGGGGTTATTTTATTCTTAGAGGATAGGGAGTTGTGTACATTTTATATCCATATTTTCAATTTTGTAAAGTTTCTAAAGATGATAATTTATTGGTTGTGTTTAATCAACTCTTCTGGATTATTTAATGCCAAATACTTTTTATACATATGCATCAAATATATATGATTTGTAAACAAATAGTTTGTAAGTAACATTTTTGAATGAGCCAAAGCCCATTTTTTTTTGCACACAGTTAAAAAGTTTGAAGTATTGCTATCTAACACTAATAATTCAATTTAATATTAATCATTTGATTGCACGCTGTTAAACGCTTTGAGTAAATGATTAAATAGTTCTATTTGACCCATAGCTGGTACTCTAACAAGTACTACCACTCCCGGTCAGAATGAACCAGTGAGTTATGGCAATGAAGTGGTACTCCACATTCTCCAAATCTCCAGCATTACTAGAGCTTCACCAACAGATTGTTTAGTGTTATATCCGGGACCCTTGTTAGTTGGGGGATGTTTACCTCTCTACCATGTTACAGTTGGCATATTCTACAAACCATATTTACCAACCCCTCCGCCCGGGGAGGATACGACGCAAGGTCAATTTTTAAGCAGAGTTTAACAGGTTTGAATTCAGAGTTTTCCTTCTCCTAGACTTGTTGCCTTACCAAGGCGGAAGAACCCAGTCTGCCCTACTATTTACCCATAGCTGGAGGGAGAATAATTGGATCCATAGCTTTCCCAAGGGTATTTACTATGTAAAATGCAATCAGTTTTGTCAAGGATTTGAACTCGCGTCGCCGTGTCCATTTCCTACGACGATAATCATTACACCATGGGCACCTCCTTAACATATTCTACAAACCAGTTGACTAGGCTTGTTTTTTTAAGAGTTTTTTACACACATTTATATAGTATCAAGTATTCCTATCTAATACAAACAATTTGCAAATAGGTCTATTTGACTGATAGATGGGATCATTAGGTATTACTATATCAAGTCAGAATGCGGTTGAGAGTCATGATGAAGAGGTATTTCATACTCCATAGAGCTTCAGAACTGGAGCCTCACAACCAGTTGAAGTTAAGAGTCATACCCAGGATATCCGTTTGGAGAGATGGCCCAGTTAGGTGGGAGCCACAGAATACACTGATTGCATCTCTGTAGAGGAGTACAACTCCTCCAACAAGTGTCCTGTTGTATAATCACAACCAACTATACTTACATATATACATGCAGAAACATAATGAAGCAATAATAACGACGAGCAGTACACAGTTCTTTAGAAAAGTATACCTCTCACTTTATTGAAAGGGTTGTGTGTGGGAGGGAGCTGGAGACTGAACAGAACTGCAACATATTGACCACTAAACTCTTCTGACTATCACAGCCTTTCTTTCCCGTTCTCCTGGACTGCTCAACCGGGGATCTGGGGGCCCAGCCTCTGCTGGGACATGGTTCTTATTCCAGCATCTTCTCTCCAACTGATCTAAATTTCCAGTCGCCGGGGTTATATAATAATTTGACGTCCACCTACTTCCTGTGAGCGTCACAATTAGCACTCAATTAAACTCCTTGACAGTCAAGATCGCCGCCTGATATCTTCAACCGGATGCACCTGTTATTTACACAGGTGTATTTCTTCTTTTGACAGCTATGCAACATCACTACCAGTTGTAATTAAGAGTCATACCCAGGATATCTCTTTGGAGAGATGGCCCAGTTTGGATGGAGCCACAGAATACACTGATTGCATATCTGCAGAGGAGTACAACTCCTCCAACGAGTGTCCTGTGGCCCAGTTAGCTGGGGCTTCGGAATACCCTGATTGCATATCTGCAGAGGAGTACGACTCCTCCAACGAGTATCCAGTGGCCCATTTAGCTGGGGCTACGGAATACCCTGATTGCATCTCTGCAGAAGAGTACAACTCCTCCAACGAGTATCCTGTGGCCCAGTTAGCTGAGGCTACAGAATACCCTGATTGCATATCTGCAGAGGAGTACAACTCCTCCAACGAGTGTCCTGTTGCTGCAGAATACATTGACTGAATCTCTGCAGAGGGGTAAGACTCCACCAATGAGTGTCCTAGATATGACACAGAACAATCTGATGGTAAGTCTTTAGCTATGTTGGAGCTTTAGGGAATGCAGAGTATCCTATTACCATTGCTCCCAGGTTAACTCTGGCCCAGAGTGGTAGCACCAGATTTGGGTCCTATCTATGGGTCAAATAGAACAAAACTTCGTGATCATGCTAAACTGGAATGTTTGAAATTGAACATTGTGTAAACAAAACTTTATTTACATATGCTAAATGGAACTATTTGAAACGTTTATTAAAATGACTTTATTTGGGTTTTGATAAAAAAGGTTGATACATCATAAAACAAAATTACCAACCAACAACCAACCCTTGGAGTAAGGGGTTACTCCACTGCACGGATACAGACAGCATGTTCTAAGCTCCCAAGTGGAGGGTGTTTTTGATTGTTTTTAGATAATTTTTTTACAAGATTCCTTGTATTGACACCTTTTCCCGCTTGAATAGTATTGGACCTTGCTGTCCAGTTTAAGCTATAATCAGGCATCCGTGCCTGGACCCAGATTTGGGTCCGCGTCCAGCTTGAATCATCCAGCCCACATTGCACTAAGTGGGTTGGTGACCAGCACAATCCAGCAGTGTTTGAGCCTCAGCTTGT
>CAUZXS010000654.1:0-42500 GCA_963585895.1 Sepioteuthis lessoniana
CCGAAGAGATTTGTATTTTTTAGAATTTATTTATTTAGTTCAAGTCTTATTGATTACCCCATTAACAAGGCCTTGTGCCCTATATGTTCTCTGATGAAAGTAACAAGCTGGAAGCATACACGAATGTAAGAACAAATAAATAAATTCTAAAAACGCAAATCTCTTCATGGACCTACTCATTTTAATATATATATATATATATATATATATATATATATATATATATATAAACAATGTATTATTCCTACACATTTCTCAATTTAATCATAATTTCGACTTCAATTCTACTAAGATGCTCATTTACATCCATAATAAAAGTCCAAGACGAATTTTCGAAGCCGCTCCTATCTCACACTTTAATTCCCTAAATACTCGTCCTGGCTTTTATAATATTTCTCCTTACTTGAGCAAATCCATTTTAAATAGCTACTATATATTCCATCTTTAGTTGATATTTTCCACATATATCATTATTTTTATGCTTTCTATTTTTCTTTTTGCTTTTCTTTCTTTTTCTTCCTTTTGACTCTAAATTTTTCTCGGTAAACTAACGTAACATAACTTCTATGAAATATTCCTAATAAGTCAAATGACGTAATTTAAAACAACAAACGCTGATTCACCAATTAAATAGCCAACTTTTTCTCCTAGGTTTTTGTATTTTGCATTTTTAAACATCTATCGTTGACTTAAAATCGCTAACATCACCCCTCATGGTCCTGATGATGGCTCAGTAGAACTGAAACGCTATAGTGTCGACTTCTCAATAAATGCCTCCTTCCACTTGGATTACCTTATCAATTTCTCTCTCTCTCTCTCTCTTTCTCTCTCTCTCTCTATATATATATATATATATAAATACCTAATGGGTCAGACAAAATCTACCTAGGTTTCACCTTTCCGAATCATTAGGATGAAGTTGACCAACGTGGGTAGGGCAAACTGCATTTTATTAAATAAAAAATCCACAGAACCAAATAAAATTTCAATAAATATACATTCTTCGTTTACTTAGTCATCTGTCCCAGATTTTTCTTTTGGCTAGACATTACAATATACTCTGATTTTTTTCCAGAGAATATGTATGTTTTTAGTCTTTTTTTATGAATTTTTTTTTCATAAATATCAATTTGTGTCTTTGTTTATTCACAAGTTGGATCATTTGTTCATTTTTTCACTTTTCCTGAGTTCAAGTTAGGAATTGACCTAAAATAGAAGTACATTATATATATATATATATATATATATATATATATATAATTAATGAAAATCTTATGTTAAAACTGTAGCCTATGTACAAGAATGCAAAACGATGAGATTTTAGCCTATTTTATTTTACAATTGATATATATATATATATATATATATATATATATATAGTGTATCACAAAAGTGAGTACACCCCTCACATTTCTGCAGATATTTAAGTATATCTCTTCATGGGACAACACTGACAAAATGATACTTTGACACAATGAAAAGTAGTCTGTGTGCAGCTTATATAACAGAGTTAATTCATTTTCCCCTCAAAATAACCCAAATAACCATTAAAAGCTAAACCCCTGCCAACAAAAGTGAGTACACCCCTTAGGGAAAGTTGTCAATATTAACATACACCATGTCAACTATCAATATTTTGTGTGGCCACCATCATTATACAGAACTGGCTTTACTCTCCTGGGCATGGAGTTTACCAGAGCTTCACAGGTAGCCATTGAAATGCTCTTCCACTCCTCCATGACGACGTCGCGGAGCTGGCGGATATTTGAGACTTTGTACACCTCCACCTTCCGCTTGAGGATCCCCCCAAACAAGTCTAGAAATGCTTGGCCAGTCCATCACCTCAGCTTCTTCAGAAAAGCAGTGGTCGTCTTGGAGGTGTGTTTGGGGTCATTGTCATGCTGGAACACTGCCCTGCGACCCAGTTTCTGGATGGAGGGAATCATGCTCTGCTGCATATTTCACAGTGCATGTTGGAGTTCATGTTTCCCTCAATGAAATGTAACTCTCCAACACCTGCCGCACCCATGCAGCCCCAGACCATGACATTCCCACCACCATGCTTGACTGTAGGCATGGCACACTTATCTTTGTACTCCTCACCTGGTCGCCGCCACACATGTTTGAAGCCATCGGAAATTAATGTTCATCTCATCAGACCATAGGACATATTGCTGACATATCTTCAGCAAACTGTTTGTTGGCTTTCTTATGTATCGTCTTCAGAAGAGGCTTCCTCCTGGGGTGACAGCCATGCACACCAATTGCATGTAGAGTGCGGCGTATAGTCTGAGCACTAACAGGCTGACTCCCCACCTCCTCAATCTCTGCAGCAATGCTGACAGCACTCCTACGCTGATCTTTCAAAGAAAGCATTTGGATGTAACACTCAGCATGTGTGATCAGCTTCTTTGGTCGACCTACCCGAGGCCTGTTCTGAGTGGACCCCGCTCTTTTAAAACGCCGGATGATCTTAGCCACTATGCTGCCGCTCAGTTTCAGGGTGTTGGCAATCTTCTTGTAACCTTGGCCATCTTCATGTAGCGCAACAATACGTCTTTTAAGATGCCCAGAGAGTTCTTTGCCATGTGGTGCCATGTTGGAACTTTCAGTGACCAGTATGAAAGATTGTGAGAGCAGCACTACAAATTTGAACACACCTGCTCCCTATGCACACATGGGCCTTTGTAACACTTGTGAGTCACATGACATTTTGGAGGAAAAATGACCAACAGTACTCAATTTGGAGGTGTAGTTTCTTTGGGGTGTACTCACTTTTGTTGGCAGGGGTTTAGCTTTTAATGGTTATATTTTGAGTTATTTTGAGGGGAAAATAAATTATCTCTGTTACATAAGTTGCACACAGACTACTTTTCATTGCGTCAAAGTGTCATTTTGTCAGTGTTGTTCCATGAAGAGATATACTTAAATATCTGCAGAAATGTGAGGGGTGTACTCACTTTTGTGATACTCTGTATATGCCTTTAATAAAAACAAAAACCGGTTACATTTCTTAAAGGAATTATTGCTCTGTGATGTCAGTTACATTGAGCTCTTTAACAGGAAAATTTAAATGTTCACAGTTGAATAATTTTATTGTCCTGACAGAATTATTCCCGACTCCGGTTTAACTGGACCGAATAATATATATATATATATATATATATATATATAAAAGTTGGCTACCATAGTCGAGGGTAACCCGAAGGCTCCCTTTTCGATAGCTACTACACCAAGGTGTAGGGGAGGGCGCTACTCCTTCCCTGGATATATATATATATATATATATATATAAAGTTTCAGTGCATTAGAGCTTGCTGATAAATGATACCAAAAATTATCCGTTTTAATTGCATAATAATTGATTAACAAATAACAACCGTTTTAATGCAATATTAGAAAATTTCACGCTATTTGTGTGTGTGTGTGTGTGTGTGTGTGTTTTTATTGCATTCGTCACAAAGCAAGCTGTTCTAAATTTCTCATTCTAAAAGATTATTTCTTTTAATGTTTTTTTTCTTTATAAAAGTTATACACAAACTTTTATGTTTGAAATAAAACTGTGAAATTACAAATGAATAACACGGAACCATTATTTATCAAAACCTCCTTTTTAAAATCATCATACAAATTAGATATCCCATGACTATGATGAACGCAATTTGTTATTACATTTGATTTATATAATTTCACAATAGTCATGTATGTTAAATATTTAACACATTGTCGTCTCTCTAATGTTAGCGTCGGTGTGGAAACACGTACATGACTTCGTATTTATTCGTATAGAAAAAATCTCTCTATAAAGACAATGCATGTTGATTATGCATATAAACGATTTGAGATTTGATGTTTGCATAGGTGTGAAGATACACTCAGAAATTCATATTTATTCAGATTGAAGAAATCTATATATGAATAATATAATGTACGTTGATTATGAGTATTAACAATTTGACATGATGTAGGTTGTTTTGATGTTAGCATGGGTGTGTAAACACGACCAGAGCTTTACATTTATTCATATAAAAGAAATCCATCTATAAATAATATAAATAGATATCAATTATGCACGTCAACACTTTAACAAGATGTTGGCCGTTTTGATGTTAGCATGAGTGTGGAAACACGAACACAACATCGAATTTATTTAAATAAATAGCATTTGGATATTCAACTCTGGCAGATATTCAGAACGTCAAAGAAAAGAAGTAAAAAGAAAAATACAGAAATAGGGCAAAAAAAAAAAGAATGAAGGCAATTGCAAATAGGCTTCATGGAATCGGGTCTGATTGATTACAAAATCGATTGATTGATTCATTAGTTGATAAATGAGAAGAGATAAATCGGCTGGTAAGAGTTCATCAATCTTCCAATAGAAAAACGGAAGCTGGTTTCAAGCTTCAACTTGGGAAAATAATACAAATGAAGCAAAACAGAAATGCATAATAAAAACCTGAACTCAACTACAAAAATAGAAATAACAGAAAATAGCAAAATAATCTATGAAATGTGAAGAAATCCAGAATCTTGAAGAAAGAGGAAAAGTTAACATTGGTCAACGTTTAATGAGAAGATAACATGACCACGATACCAAGTCGAACATTCTTGATATCTGTCTTGGCACAAGGTGGTAAATTATGGAGCGTCCAGTGATAATCAAGCTCACAAGAAATGATCTGCTTTTAATATATAGTCACTTGATCCCAAAAAAGCAAAATGGAAAAAAATTGCATTTACACTTTGGGTCCCAGTTTTATTAGTGTTTTAATAATACAGACTGGATATGTTAGTGAGTTTCCAAACCGTCTTTTACAGGGAACTCATTGCATCTTTAATAAATCCCTACCGGAACCTCTTTTAAAGGGATCTTCTAAGACAAAAAAAAAAGAAGAAGAAAAACAAACTCATTATCGGAGTGTTAGTGGTGAAAGGATATCATCATACAAGTTTATTCCCTGTACAAACAAAGGCTCAACAACGTGGATGGGGTTGAAAAGGCACGCTGGGATATTTTTGTCTCTACACCTAGCAAATGGTATAAGTGTGGAGTTGGGCTTCTAGCACATCGATGGCAACAGACAATAGATTTGGTTTGGTTTCTTTGTTTAATGCTATATCCACCTTTGCAGGTTATTTAATACAAAAGCCACCATTCTAGAAGAACAGTAGTGGTACTATTTAACCTTCATACGTTTCCCAAGGATATTTGCACGAAAGTGAACATGATAGCGCGACTGGCGTTCGAACCGCTTACTACGATTCCGCAGTCTATCGCTTTAACCATTACACCACGAGGACACCCCAAACAATAGAGTATAATGGGATATACTTTGCTGAATAACTTCTTTTCGTATGTAATTTGTTTGTTTTCTATTAATTAATGCTTGAATTACGAACAATGCTTTTGATTCAGTCTTATATACATATATATTTTTTTCTCGCTGCTATTAAATGGTGGCAATCCCAGCACAACAATGATCTCCTGTTGCAGCCCTACCAATGTTAGTGACGATACCGACCTTATTGCCTGTTATAACGAGCTATCCTCCCATGTTCATTGTATCCCGAGCCACAACGTTCTAATCATCAGTGGAGACATGAATGCCCAAATAGGTTAAAAAAAACGTTAACAATAAATTCAGCTTAAACTATTTGTCAAATAGAAATGGGGACCATCTATCAGGTATCGCGCTAGAAATTAAATTAACTTGTCTTAATACTAAATTTCAGAAAAGAAAGGGAAAACTATGGACTTACACCAACGCAAATAACGCTAAATCACAGATAGACTCCATCCTCATCAATAAGAAATGGAATAATAGCGCATTGAATTGTGAGGTATATTCCTCTTTCGAGGGTGGGTCATCCGATCATCGAATTGTCACGGCTAAGATACGACTGAGCCAAGGAAGAAAGGCGGCGCGAACAACCACAACAGTACACTATGACTGGTCTCTGCTTAGCAATAGAGATATTACCGATAAATATACGTTAACACTAAGAAACAAATTCGATGCCCTTCAGGAGGTATCAGGAATACTCCGTATGACGAATATTAGAACTTCGTTAATGTCCACATAGAAGCGGCAGCAGAATGCATACCAACTAAAGCTACAATCCCATTGCTGATATTAGCAGTTAAAAAAGCATGCAGATGTGAAATCCACACCCTTTGCAATAGGAAGGATCCAAATAATGTCAACGCTCAGAAACTTAAGAAGGCACAAAATGAACTAACATATACCTAAAAGAACAAACAAAATACATACAAATTCAGATGAATTAGTTTAGAGACTTGGTTCAAGATTGACAATCTAGGATAGCATGACAGACAGTAAACGAAGTGAGTAGAAAGAAAAGTACTGCGAGAGCTAAACTGAAAACCGCCAACAAAGAAGAACGAATACACCTGTGGAAATATTTCGAGAATCTATATCAAAATATATAGTGAATGTTCAAAAATTAATTTTTTTTTCGTTAAAAACTGGAAATTCTGGTTTTTTGGTAAGTTATAGCTAAATGAACAGTTGGGATGCATATTTTAGAAGTTAAGATTATTTCTTTTTATGTTGTATCATCTATACTACTACGGCTACATAATTATTTGTGGCCTGTTGAAATGTCTTCTTCTTGGAAGAGTATAAGGTCACATCTGTGACAGGAACATAGATAATAATCGAGGCCTGTCTTTGGCATAGCCACAATATACTATCAATGAAAACTGCCAAATCCAAATCCAAATGAACGCTGGATTCAGATGGCAGATCTAAGTTTCATGATTGGCAAGTGCTCTCTTGATAGCCAGCATGTCGGAATCAATCAGTATTTTGCGAATGTTGTTTTGGCAGTTCTAAATTCAGGTACATAAATACCAAAGCAAAAGGAACCCCAATGGAAATATGGACTAGAGAAAACAACAAAAATGTAATCCGGTGCTATTTCAAGAGCAATCCTGTACAAAGATAGCATAGAAAAAATAATGATCGAAATTTCCGTAGATTCTGATAAATTTAAAACAACAAGCCAAAGATTTGCTCATCAAGCTTGAATGATTTTAAAGAAAGGTTGGTTTTCTAAGCTTGAGGTACTAGAAACATGGGGATAGGTTGGTCATGAAGAATATAAACAAGATCCATCTACACGAATTGAAACGCAAAAAAGGAAAACCAAAACACCTTAGACTCTAGCATCATAACATCAATATTAAGATAAAAAGACAGAAAAATTTTAAGTTAATAAAGAATTGCTAAAAAGAAGATTTCATGACCGTCGCTTGGAAACCAAAAAGTGAAGCTAGAAACCAAAAAAGTAAACAAATTATTAACAAATATATCCTACGAGCAACATCTTTTAACAAAACGAGCTCCTTTGTGCAGGAGCAAAACTAGCCTGTGATAAAATTGGTATTCAACTCTGGAATCCGACCAGAAATACAAAATCTGGATGTGAAATTGACATCCAAAGACAAATAAATAAATTGCAACAACAAGCGAAAGTGGGAAGGAAGGAAAAACGCATCAGGATAGATTGGGATGAAAATAACAAAACAAAACACCTGATAAGTTTGGCAATACAAATAGAAGATGGTTTGATTTCTTTGTTTAATGGCATATCAACCTTTGCAGGTTATTTAATGCCAAAGCTATTCTCCTAGTAGAACTGTAGTGGTATTATTTAA
Source organism: Sepioteuthis lessoniana (assembly GCA_963585895.1). Lineage (NCBI taxonomy): Eukaryota > Metazoa > Mollusca > Cephalopoda > Myopsida > Loliginidae > Sepioteuthis > Sepioteuthis lessoniana. The sequence goes on from CAUZXS010000654.1 coordinate 7,682, forward strand.
CCCATAGCTGGGAGGATAAGGGGGTTCATACCTTTCCTAAGGGTATTTGCCCGAAAGTGAACGTAATAGTACGACTGAAGTACGAACTCGCTGGCTACGATTCCGCAGTCCATCGCGTTAACCATTACACCACTATGACATCCCAAACGAATGGAAGAGAAATCAAAAGATATTTTCAAAAGAAAGAAGACCCAAAAGATACTGGGATAGGGTGAAGCAATATAAAAAGACACCCACTAAAAAAAAAAAAACGAAAAAAACAAATAGGACCTTCCAAAATAACGAAAGAAAGTTCTACCAATTAGTTGGTGAAGAATGCACAAGGACCAATCAATAACCGGATTTAAATGAAATTATAAAATTTGGAAGAAGAATATAGGAACAGAGAGAACGGAAAGTCCGAATAGATAAATAACATAGAAAAAAAGCTACAAGGACTCGAATAATAATAACAATTATAATGTATGATTTGTGTGAGTGTCTTTAGCTTCTATTATTGAAGCTGAACACACACACACACAAATCATACACATAGATTTAATTTTCATCAAGGCATGTTGATAGTACTGATTGTCGGACGAGGAGAGTCCCCGTAGCGTAGTGGTATACGCGCTGGATTACGCCATCATAGTCGGTAAGTTCGAACTTCAGTTGTGCTGTTATATTCAAATAACCTAGGGAAAGGAATATTCCTCATTATACCTTCAACTATGAGTTAGATAGAACCACTGCTGTCGTTCTAAAAGGATGGCTTTGACATTAAATAACCCACGATGGTCGTTTTGCCATTAAAACAAAGAAGCCACACCAAACCAGGTACGGATACTTTTGACTCTCTATAATCAATCACTCTAGGTAAGAACTGTAAACGACACCAAGTGTCCGCATTGAGCTGATGAAATTAAGTTTTTGCTGGTCTGCTGACACTCGTATGTCCATATGTAGGAGTCCACAAGAGAAAGTCACTTATGCACTTATGAGTCTGCCCTTATATCTTCAGCAGTACTTAACATGTCTTGCTCGGGTTACTTAGTTGGTTTGTGAGGGGACAGATTAGTAGCCGTACAGCTGCTGTTTTGTGAGGTGCTGCTTCCAGGATGTGTTCAACGCAGAAAGCAGCATCCTGGTCTTATTCTTTTTTCATATAACAGAAAGCGATGTCAAAATACACATAGGTCAAGCATGGATTGCTATGGTTAGATGAACGACCATTTGATCTCTCCGATAAGATAAAATGTAGCCGTGTCAGTACTATTGAATAGATGCATCACTTTCACTTTAACGAAACGAAAGGAGAAAAAGCTTGGAGGAATATTCACGTAGATTTATATAAATCAATATAAAATTGATGCTAATTGCTTTTATGACTACTTCATTCATCAGATATCCTCAGTACAGTAATTAGAGAGACAAGGCAAATTCGACGACAGTAGTGTCATTACTTCAACTACGAGGCGCTCATACACAATTCTTCAAGCAAAAATAAATTCAACAAATAAAGTGAAAATTGTCTTCGGGTCGTTTTCATGAATTTACAGCAAACAATGTTTTCGGTTTGTGCGTCAAATTTTTACTGATGAGTCATTTCCTTTAATGTGCTGCCACCTATGTATAGTCTTGCTGTTGAATTTTTTGCGTCAGCAGTAAATTCTTATATCCTCTCACCTATGAATATTGTGTGTGTGAAAAAAAAAGCATGAATTTATTAGATAGTATCATTGCTTTAGAAACAGCTACACAAAAAAAAAATGAAGATATAAATGTACAATGAACGTGATTCTCTAACTTTAAGGCATAGAATAACCCAAAGTTAGTTGGTATAATATTAAATTCAGTCAATTAATTACCTCCAGGTGATCTTATAGGTAATTTCATTATTTTGTCTTGAATTATCCATATTGTTGCTTTCCTTCCTATTTCAATTTAGCATATTTACCAACCCCTCCGCTCGGGCAGGACATGACACAATGTCAATTCTTTAAGCGGAGTTTAACAGGTTTGAATTCAGAGTTTTCCTTCTCCTAGACTAGTTGCCTCACCAAGGCTAAAGAACCCAGTCCGTCCTACTATTTACCCACAGCTGGAGGAAGAATAATTGGATTCATATCTTTCCCAAGGTTATTAGTGGTATGTGAAATCAGTCTTGTCCAGGATTTGAACTCGTGTCGTCGTGTCCATTTCCTACGACGATAACCATTACACCACGGGCGCTTATTTCAGTTTAGTAGATTTTTGAATGCTTGTTGCCCCCACCCAAGTCGTGGTCAGCACTATGTTGATTATTATTATTATTAATATTCTTTGGCTGCACAACTTTTAAACCGTCATCATCGTTATTATGCACACAAACGCATTTTTAAGAAAAAAAAATCCCCCAGCTATCAAGAGTGCCATAGTCATCTCTTGAACGTAATTGCTTTCCGTTCTTCGATCATTGCATGGTCACTATCGATTTGTTTACTTTTCAAACAGAAGGCAGATTTTTTTTTCTATTTTGAAGGCACAGACAAAAAAAAAAAAAGAAAAAAAAAAAAAGAAAAAAAAGCTAGGCGATATCACGTCGCTGTGTTTGCAAGTAATTGTCAATGCAAAAGTCTTGTTATCTGTCCCCGTCGAGCAAGGGTGGCTGTTCACCAAGGACAATGTGTTCTGTCACAATCATTGTTGTTGTAGTTGTTGTTGTAGTTGTTGTTGTTATTGTTGTTGTGTTGTTGTAAAGATGAATGGCGGTACTGGATAGCGGGAAAAGTATCTGAGAAATGGGCGTACTGGGTGCCTTTGTTGATAAATTAATAGACTTCATTTCCTCCTTTTTCTGGCTTGTGTCCTTTCTTCTCCTCGTTCTGTCTACCTCACCAGAGAACAGAAAATAGACAACACAGAATACTTCATCTAATACATTTCCGGTCTTTTTCTTCTCTCAGGCTATCTATCTATCTATCTATCTATCTATCTATCTATCTTAGGCTTTCAAGTCTATCTATCGATCTATTCTTCTGCTATAGTCCCTTCATATCTAGTTATTTACATTAGGCTTTCATATCTGTCTGTCTGCCTCTCAATTTTCAATCAATAAATCAATCAATCATTCAATCTATCAATCTGTCAATCTTTCTTAGATCAATCAATCAGTCAATCTACAATAATCTCTTTATATCTAACTATATTGGAATTTCATTTCTATCTATCTATCTATCTATCTTAAATAAATAAATAAATAAATAAGTCAATCAATCAATCTCTCGCTATCTATTTATATATCTATCAACGATAGTATCTTTTTATCTAGCTGTCTATGATAGGCTTTTATATCTATCTATCTATCTATCTGAACTAGAAGAAAAAATTAATCATCAATTTGTTGACGTACTTCTGCCGACATCAATTGAAAGTTCAGAAATGAGTTCCGCAGTGAGATAATCGATGAGACTAATGTTTTAAAAAAGTTTAAAGGCGAAACCCGTGTTGAAGGCAAGATGTATCGCTGAAGGCCATTGAGAACATCCAAACTTTTTTTTTACAAATTGGAATTGACATGTGGATTCAAACACTGATGTATTAGCTCCATTCTCAATAGTAACATTTTGCAGACAAAGTGTCTATAGTCGCATACAACTAATTTATTTTCTTTTTGAATATATAATACCAAGATGGCGCAGCTTCACACCAAACCAAAAGAAAAGCTTCAGAGTTACTTCGACTTATCCGGTTGGTGTCAAGACTTCTGTTTTAAGAAAAAGATTCTTAATTCCAAACTATGACAATTTTCAAAACTTCTAGATCGATTTGAAATACCAAATTGTAATTGGGAAAATAATTGCTAAAATGCAGGACTGCAGTCTTGGAATAATCAAGTTCAAACTCCTGTCGCGCTATTACATTCAATTTCGGACTAATACCTCCGTGAAATGTATGAACTCTATTATCTGTGGGGATTTTTATAAGCCCCGAAAAGCCCGGTTTTATTCTTACGTTTTGTAAAAGAAACCGTACTTCAACAGCAGTAGGAATTGGTGACAGCTTTTGAAGAAAGGAAGACGAACGACTTTTACGTGCAACAAAATTTATATACAACAACAACAACAACAAACAGGGATTTACACCAAATGGAACAAACAACGAATGTGTAAGTGTTAAAAAAAGAGTTCCGATGGATGGTAGGGTTTTGTAAGGTTTGCAAGGTTTCGTTGTAAGGTTGTTATAAGGTAAAGTTTGGTTAGGTTTGTTCTGTGAAGTTGTAAGGTTGTAAGGTTTTGTGAGGGTTTGGTTGGTAAGGTTTGGTGTGTGAAGGTTTGCAGATAAAATGCCTGCTGGAACTTAACTGTCTGTGTGTCCGTTTCCTTTTAACTCAGCACGTGCGTTCGTCGCTCTTGGGTCCTGGCTGGTTGGAGGTACCAACTACGTATGCCGTCAAGGGCTGCTACGAAATGGACCTCCTGCTAACAGCGGTGGGAGTGGAAATACTGGAAGAATCTTCAGTGGAGCTCTTTTTTATAATGGACGCCACGTGACCCCAAGGGGCTGCTGCTGTTCGGTGAAACAGGATCACCAGTTCCTTAACAAAATTTCTACACATCCTTCCAGCTGTTGGTTAAAGAGTACCACTTCTGTCATACCAGAATGTCTTTGGCATTAAATAACCAAGGAATGTTGATAGGCCATTAAGATCAAAGAATGTATTTACCTTATTTTTAAGAAAGATTTAGGTGATTGGATTCTAATTAGGTTAACTTTGACAGTCCTCAAGAAAGTCAAGTTTGATTACAGCACTATCATAATTAAATTTTGTCATAAATTATGCTCGAAGATTAATATACCATCAAACAAAGAAATTAAATCAAATTTACAATTAAAAATTCACATTCAGAAAAGAGACTTACGTACTTTTTATACAATAAAGTTGATTTCTTTATCTCAAAAAATTTACTGAGAATATTATCTATCTATCTATCTATCTATGTTAAGTTTTTAAATATATGAGAAGGAAATCCCTGTGGTTTACTAACAAACGTGCTGGACATCGTAGCAAAGAAGTTCAAAACAAATTGCACTATTACATTCACATTCGCATTAATAATCTTGAGAATGTTATGATCTCTTTTTGATTTCAACTCTTGGTAAAATAGCACCCCTACTACCTTTTTACAAGGGTGGCCTTTGGCATTGAATAACCAAAGACGGTTATTATGTCATTAAAAAAAAGAAAGAAAATCCAATCCAAACCAAGTCAAACCAAACCAATCCTTTTTATCAATCAATCAATCAATCTAACCTATTTCCGAACTATCAGTTTTTAATTCAAGTATGTAACATTTAAGTTATTTATCGACTTGAGCATGTATAAACATTTTGCATGATTATCTCATTCTGTTCGTATATATATATATATATATATATATATATATATCTGTGTGCGGTGTTTAATTGAATAGCACCGATACTTTAATCTGCTTATTTAGAAATGTTTTATTATCTTCTCAGCAAAACAATAAAGTGGTAATTTCCTTGTTTTGCAACTTGCACATTTAGATTAGATATGACTAGTAAGTAACTTTTGCAACAACATGATTTCCTCTTGTTACTATTATTTATAAGTATTTATTGAGAGAGTTCTTATCAGTCCAAACCTTTGATTTTTTACGTGGTTACGTTTCTCTGAGTCTCATTAATATTAATATAAAATTTTGGTGCTCGACATCATCTATATCAGAGTGTTCCTATCTATCTATCTATCTATCTATCTATCTATCTCGTTCTTTCTTTTTTTCTTTCTTTCTTTAATGGATGCCACTCGCGTAATGCAAAACTGTACTAATAAATTGAGCACTCTGATACCGGTAAGGAAAAATGTAAACAAACGAATGCCTTATAATTCCCGAGCTGACGTATGTCACCTGTAGGGTGAGCGGTAAGTTCTAAAGTTAGGAGGGTTTTGATCCGGCTTCAAGCATCCTACGTGTCTAGCCACACTGAAGAGTTGTGGTACAACGAAATAGTCTGTCCGTTGGTTGGTTGGTTGGTTTTTATGGCATATCAACCTTTGTAGGTTAATTAATGCTAAATCTATTTTTATACAAATAATCAGTTCTATTTCAAACAATTCAGTTTAGCATGAGTACACAGTTTAATTGTCAAAAACATTTCCATTTCAAGCTATTCAGTTTATTCAAACAGTTCTTATTCAGTTTAGAATAAGTATAGATTTTGTTTACACAGAGTTAAATGTTAAAACAGTTCTACATTAAACAATTCAGTTTGGTGTAAGCACAGTTTTGATGTCAAAGACAGTTCCTTTCAAACAATTCAGCTTAAATGTAAGTAAAGTTTAATTGTCAAAGCCATTTCTATTCAAGCTATTGAATTTAGACCAACGGTTCTAATTCAAACAATTCAGTTTAGCATAAGTGCGCAGTTTGTTCTATTTAACCAATAGATAGGACCCTAATCAGATGCTTCCACTCCAAGCCAGAGTGGACCTGGGAGCGATGGCAATAAAGTGGTACGTCGCATTTCCGAAATCTCCAGCATCACGGGAACCTCACCATCAGATTGTTTAGTGTCATATCCAGGACACTCGTTGTGGTTGCTTTACCCTTCTGCAGAGGTGCAGTCGGTGCATTCTACAGGCTCAGGCCGACTGTGCCATACAGAGAGTTAATGTCAAAACAGTTTTATTCCCGACAATTCAGTTTAGCATAAGTACTCAGTTTAGATGTCAAAACAGTTCTATTTCGGACAATTCAGTTTAAATGTCAAAATAGTTCTATTTTAAACAATTTTAAACTCAAGAAACCATGGTTTACTTTAATTTAACTCATAGATAGGACCCTTATCAGATGCTACCATTATGGGCCAGAGGGGACATGGGAACGATGGCAAGAAATGGGTATTTCGCATTCCCCAAATCTCCAGCATCGTTTGTGGGTGTCTTACGCCTCTGCAGAGAAGCAGTCGGAGTATTCTACAGCCCCAGTCGATTGGGCACAAGAGAGACTGAACACTGAACGAATAACACCCGGGTATTTACTGGATATTGACTCGGCTATTGGCGAACACCTTTTGTCATTAAATAGTTGCAGGACCAGATACCAAGATGACTGGTTCTCTGTTCTACATTGAGCGTGAAGAAAAATCCATCTCAACATTTTCGAGGTGATCTATCTTTTCTTAGATCTACCTTCTCTATGTAGACAGAGACCAAGTTATGATTTGCTTGTATTGGGAGACATTCCTAGTTCTAGAGTGACATAAGGTTCTTCCCACCCTTTTTTTTCTCTTAGTCACATCTACCGCTTTATAATCCCAATTTAACTTCTCGTTTTTAATCGTTTCTCCGGTGTTGATATTTGAAAAGTACCGGACGAAAGGGCCCTTATATCCTTTTTATTTTTTAAATTATTTTTGTTCTCCAAAATCATATATGATTGCCCTAATAGTATGTTTATATAATTTGTCCTGTACCAATAATTTCTTCAAATATATATATATATATATATATATATATTTGTATGCATGTGTTTAATTAATCATCTTTGATCCGTTCAAGTCTTCATATGAGTCAGTTGACTTCCGGATGTAAAAAATTTAGGAAGGAATCGTATTTTTCCCGATAAGAAGCACAAGGACGAATCATAAATATTTATATAAATAGTTGAAGGAAGAACGAGTAAATTCCCCTTCCACTTGTATTTTTTTCCTGCTCTTTATTTTCTGTGATCTATTTATTTAGCGAGCTAGCAAGCTAGTGATCCACCCATCTATGTGAAACTGATAGATATAGATAGATATCATAAAAACCAAGATAGATAGATAGAGACTGATATAGATGTAAGCAGAATGAGATAGATAGATAGATATCAGAATAGACCAAGATAGATAGATAGATAGATATCATAAAAGACCAAGATAGATAGATAGATAGATAGAGACTGATATAGATGTAAGCAGAATAAGATAGATAGATAGATAGATAGATATCATAAAAGATAGATAGATAGATAGATAGATAGATAGATAGATATCATAAAAGACCAAGATAGATAGATAGATAGATAGATAGAGACTGATATAGATGTAAGCAGAATGAGATAGATAGGTAGATAGATAGATAGATATCAGAATAGACCAAAATAGATAGATAGATAGATATAATAAAAGACCAAGATAGATAGGTAGATAGATAGAGACTGATATAGATGTAAGCAGAATGAGATAGATAGATAGATAGATAAATAGATAGATATCAAAATAGACCGAGATAGATAGATAGATACTGATATAGATGTAAGCAGAATAAAATAGATAGATAGATAGATAGATATCAGAATAGACCAAAACAGATAGATAGATAGATAGATAGATATACTACTGAAAAACTTACCGCAATAATGTTGTTCAATACCCTTAATTCATTATTGCTTTCTGTAATGGTAAATGCAGCTCTGGTTCCTATACTTTTGGAACACATCTCGTAATTCTTATCATCGCTATTGTTTTAGTGGAGGTACTTGTCATTGATGCACTTCGCTTTGAGGCTGATGATATCAAGGGAGATAAATGTTGAACATGGAATCATCTTTGCTAATCTTTGTATGTGTACAAGTTCAACAATGTTAATCCGCGGATGCGCGCCTAATCGCTATCTTTAATTTATTGACATCGGTAGCGTTCTAATCACACCAGCTCACTAATTACATGGGAGATTACAAGTGGTCCCATTCATCTAAACAAAGCCAAGACGGAAAACGTTCATCGTATAGACTCGGCAATCGTTCAGAATAATTGTGTCCTCTTCACGTACGAACTGAAATCGGCCTTCTTCTCATTACTTTATTCCACCAACCACCAAACCGTTAAACAATCTCATCTCATTAAATCCTCATTAGCATAAAGAGCTTTCACTTTGCCCAGATATTGACCTCTTTTGATGACCTTCGCTTTCAGACACGCATTTCACCAAAGGTGGCAACTATAGTGTTGTATGGTCCGTCCACTTTGTACAAGCCAGCGACAGTGTGGGACAAGGTGTTAGAATGGGCGTAAGAATGTGCTCATTAAAATTTTATCTCGATCGTAAAGAGTTCCGGCCAGTATATGAAACCCATTCATTCATTCCTCCATTCATATGCTTTTCATTGCTTCTATGTATGTTCAGCTGTTGTCTATCAAGTCCCTTTTATAAGATGGTCAGTTCGGTTCCCAAGCTTTGGCCAAATTCAAAACACGGCTATTAGCATTCGAATTCTTTTGCCCATCTTACGCTCGTCTTAAATACGCGTTCAGCTCGCAAATTTAAACACTTAATCTTGTATCTCTCAAACGAAGATTGACGTGGAAATAGGAGACCCGATTGCAAACTATAAGACGATTACTGTTGAATTTGAGGTTATCGCTTACGAATATTTTAAGCTCGCACGAAAAGGTTTCCACCATTTTCAACCCGGAGGAAAACAAAATCACGTTTCATTTATGGACCTGTAATGACTTATTTCGGGTAGCCAGAATCCGAATAAAATTGTTTGAGTGTTTCAGAATGAAAAGTGCATTCGACGACATGATCGACTTCATTAGAAATTGTGTACTCACGCAAAGTTGCAATCCGATGACTCGTTACCTGAATTGAATGGGGATTGTTTGATTGGTGCCGCCAGCTTACGGCGTCTTTTAGTGAGTCTTACATTTAAATTCTCGTTTTCAGTTTAGACTAACGAAAGATCGAAAATTCTGTTTCAGTCACGAACTCTAGATTAGTGCAAGAATTTCCTCAGAGAGCGGAAACAGTTTCAGAATTACCGAGGCAAAAGATTTAAGAATTGGTGACATATACTTTCTATATATATCTCACTTTTTTTTTAAACCGCTGTATGAATGTCCTTGGCTTTTGTGATATATACCGTCATCATTATGTTATGCTAGTGGCACGGATTTCTCTAACTCTCTTACCATCTGTCTCTATCCTCCATCGCTTCCGACAGGTCTTCCAGGCTACATCATATATCCGTGCCGAGCTGCAGTATATATGTTCTAGCTGGTCGTCCGACATTTGCGCATCCATGTAAAGGGTCCATAGGAGAATGTCACTTATGAGTTCGTCCTTGCTCTTCCTGCAGTATCACGCATGTCTTGTTCATCTAACTTGGATAGTCTTCGAGATGAGTGGTAGGTGGCCGTATCGCTGCTGTTTTGTGGGATGTTGCTTCCAGGATGTGTTTAATAGCTCGTAGCATTCTTGTTCAATTGCCGTCAAGCTTTTTCTCTATACGTTTAGTCAGCGTCCAAGTGGTGCGTCCGTACAGTAGTATCGACAGGACTGTTGCTTGGAAAAAATTGCGTTTTTTTATCGGATTGGTCTGACTTCCATATGACCGATAGCCTATCGATAGCTGCCCATGTCATTTGCCCAAACCCCCCATACGAGAAATTTGTGACACAAGGTGAATTTTTTAAATGGAGATTAACTGGTTTGGATTCTGAGTTTTTCTTTTGCAAAATCGGTTGCCCTACCAAGTCTGCCCAACTGTTTACCCATAGCTGTGGGTGGAATAGTTGGATTTATAACTTACCAAAGGGTATTAGCGCTATGTGAATTGCGAACAGTTTCGTCCAGGTCTTCAACTAGTTTTATCGTCGAGGCAATTTCTTATGACGGTAACCGTTACTCGACGTGCACCTCCAAATATATAGATATATGTGCGTGTGCGTGTATGTAAGTTGTAAGTAATTTGGCGACCTTAGTCGAGGGCGACCAGAAGACTCCCTTTTCGATAGCTACTACACTGAGGCGTAGGGAAGGGCGCTACTCCTTTCCCTGGATTGCTCCACTTTACCCTTAATACGTACCTTATATTGCTGAGTGTTAAGCAAGGAGGTATCAAGTATCATTTTTAAAGTCTTTGGTATGACGCGACTTGGGATTGAACTCAGGTTTCCCGGACCATTGGCGAATACTCTTCCCACTAGGCCAATGAGCTGGTTGGTATTAACAATACTTGATAACAGTCAGTTTCTCACCTATGCTTTCATATACGGCTAATTGTATATATATATATATATATATATAGGTTGTCTCAAAATAAATGCAACTCATCAATATGAGAAAAATTTATTACTGAAATAAGGTCAATGGCGGTCATTTGGAACACGTCCTGCAGAAAATGCATCCTTTCAGCTTGAGACATCAAATAGATTTTTTTAATTGTTATTATATCAGCTTCTAGGACCTGCAATGTATTGTTGAGTTTCTTGTTTATGTTATAAATCATGATCATATTAATGGGTTGCATCTGTTTTGAGACAGTTTTGAATGATTTTCTCTCCGAATAAATAGTGACGCAAAATATTTTCCTCTCTTGTCCAAGGCATTGTAATCGAGGATTAATAGTTTTTATAGTACACTATTCTTAAATCTGAGCCCAAAAAGAATAAAACATTATTATTAGTACAGTTATTAGCAGGCACATGGGTCCCATATATATTGAGACACCCGATATTTAGTGTTTGTCAATGGGCATGGAGACCGGGGTTCAATTCAGTGTCGAGCCATAGCAAAGACTCAAAAAATGGTTTCTGATGCGTGTTTGTTAAACCATTATAAGGTACAGATCAAAGGTAAATTGTAATCCAGGGAAAAGAGTAGTGCACTTAACTACACCGAGGTGTAGTAGATACTAAAAAAGAAGCGTTCTGATCGCCCTCGACAGCGGTTGGCTAACTTACTGACTTATATATATATATATATATATATATATATATATATATATATATTAGTTTGGATAGCGGTATAACAAAGTCAACTGTTCGTAGGAACTGTTAGTTTCTCACCTATTCATCCATCAGTCCTAATGAACGTATTGGCGAAAAACTGATATCTGCCACTGACTGTATGTCAATGCTATCTATCTGTCGCTTTACTTCAGTTTTACCCTGTGGTTAGCCGGAACGACAAAATCTACTATTTTGCTGGTTCTCTTTTCTCTTTTTTAATTGACTATCACTGGGTCTGGTCGTCTAGCCGAGATCAGGTGATCTTTTTGTATATCACAGAGAATTGCGTGCATCTCATTTTCTAAGGTGGATCCTGGGTTGTGCATATGCTATTTCTTCGTATGGTTAAATTGAAATTTTTTGCACAATTCCCAGTGGATCACCCTCCGCACTCAGTCGTGTTTTGTCTTATACTCTGTTTACGTTAATTTACTGTATTCACTTATTATGTGATTTATTGTTTCATCTCAATCACTACATAATCCACCACTACTTTTTGTCACGTCTTTTCTATTCTTGCTTTAACATAGTCCTTATAGCGTTGTTTTGAGCTACTATCAGAAGAGATTCAGTTTATCTCTTAAGGTTTCCTTTTCTCAGCCACGTTCAAGTCACCTCGTGTGAGCGATGGCAATAAAGGGGTGCTCCGCATTCACTAAATCTCCAGCATCACTGGAACCTCACCATCAGATTGTTTAGTGTCATACCCAGGGCACTCGTTGGGGATCTTACCCCTCTGCAGAGGTGCAGTCGGTGTATTCTACGCCTCCATCCGACTGGGTAATACACAGAGTTAATGTCAAAACAGTTTTATTTTAGATTATTCAGTTTAGCATAAGTACACAGTTGAGATGTCAAAATAGTTCTATTTTGAGCAATTCAATTTAGTATAAGTACGTAGTTTAAAAGACAAAACATTTTTGCTTTAAACAATTCAGTTTAGCATGTATACACAGTTTAAATGCAAAAAACAGTAAACTCTCGAAACCACGGTTTAGTTCTATTTAACCCATTAATAGGACCCTTATCAGGTGCTACGATGCTGGGCCAGAGTGGACCTGGGAGCGATGCCAATGAATGGTTACTCTGCATTCTCCAAAGTTCCAGCATTACAGGAACCTACCATCAGATTTTTTAGCGTCATATCCTGGACACTCGTTCGTGAGGTCTTACCACTCCGCAGAGAAGCAGTCTGGATATTTTACAGTCCCAGTCGACTGGGCAATGATAAAGAGTGAAAAAGATAAATAACGGAATAGTAGTGAGAAATAAAAAAAAAAGAATCAGAACGCACGGGGAAAAGGAAAATAGCAAATACTTGGGAATGCTGGAAGCAGACACCATCAAACAAGTGGAGATAAAAAAAAGAAAAAAAAGTTTCTTAGAAGATCGAGAAAACTCGAAACCAAACACAGCAGCAGGAATCTCATTAAAGAATAATCATCTTGACTGTCCCTCTTGTAAGATTCTTGGGACCATTCTTGATGACTAGCAAGAATACTTAGAAGAGTCCTGGGGATCTGAGAAGACTTCCTGTCAGTCAAACTTCCGTGAAAAGGTCTGGTTACTATTAGTCTGAAAAAAATAATCGTCCAAAGAGGATGATAGCAAAATGGTCCACGAGAATACAAGGCAAGGCACGACTAGGTGGGAATGGTGATCCGCTGGTAATTGTGCAAGATATTGAAATATGACCATGCTAACTAATGCACAAAACAGAACATCTACTCGAAAATGAAACACTAAATTCTGAGAAAAACCTGCAGCGAGTACTGGTGTGAAAAAATTCATAGGGTGCAAAAATAATAATATTAACTATTTGAATGTAAAAAAAATCCATTATTAGTCCCTTAAAAAAAGCAGACTAGATATCTCGCGACCTTTCCTGGTCTTGAAATGGGTAATGTCTGCTTTCTTATAGTCCCGTCTAGATTCGTTTTAAAGGTGGAAGATCGAGATTTTATATTTTTTTGCATTGTTGGACACGAGCAAAGTTTTTGTCCATGTCTTTCCTGAGAGAATGAACGGGTGTGGACAAACAATAAGCAAGAAAATAATTTCAAGATAAATCGCTGTTTCTAATACAGGGTGTTCCAAATGTCTGGTATCATTTTAAATTTCTGCAGTTTCATTTTTTTTCCTTCTATAAGATGAAGATATCTTTGACTACGAAGGAACGTATCGAGGGTCATTCTACTGGTTTGATTGGGCTTGGTTTATTTTTTAAGACATATGAACCTCTTTTATTCCAGTATCAGTCACATCTGTAAAAGAACACGAGGAACAGGCCCTTCCTCTTCAAGCCATTGCTCAAGAATGGTGCCAATCAAGAATTCTAAAGTCTCTCTTGTTTCTGTGAGGGATAATAGTCGAATTATATATATATATATATATATATAAAGTAAAATTTGCAACCGTAGACGAGGGCGACCCGAAGGCTACCTTTTCAATAGGTACCACAACGAGTTCTAGGGGAAGACACAACCTCTTTTCCTTGATTGCTCCACTTTACTCTTGATCACTACCTTATAATGCTGAGTGTTAGGCAAACAGGGATCAAGTACCATTCTTTGAGACTTTGGTACGACCCGGCCTGGGGTTGAACCCTGGTCTCCCAGGCCATTGGCGAACACTCTACCCACTAGGTTAATTGAACAGACACCTCCACATGAGCAGAATGTGATAAAAGGTTATTTTTTAAGCGGAGATTAAGACGTTTGAATTCAGAGTTTTCTTTTTCCTAAACCAGTAACAGGGAATATATATATATATATATATATATATACTCCCCCCAAGAAAACAAAGAACAGAAAAAACAAAACAAGACCAAACAAAGCAGAAACAGTCTCCTCTACTATTTATTCATAGTTGGAGGGAGTATAGTTGGTTCCATACTTTTTCCCAAGAGTTTCTACGCTTTATCATATTTACCCAATCCCTCCGCTCGGGCAGGATATGACACAAGGTCAATTTTTAAACGGAGTTTAACGGGTTTAATTTCAGAGTTTTCCTTCTCCTATACTATGAAGAACATAGTCTGCCCTACTATACCAATAGCTGGAGGGAGAATAATTGGATTCATACCTTTCCCAAGGGTATTAGTGCTATGTGAAATGCAATCAGTCTCGTCCAGGATTTGAACTCGTGTCGCCGTGCCCATTTGCTACGACGATAACCATTACACCACGGGCACTTCCGTAGAGTTTTTACGCGTTATGTAATGCAAAAAGGTTCATCCACGACTTGAACTCAGTTCACCGTATCCATTTCTTAGAACGATAACCATTTCACCTCGAGCTGGTTGCAAAACTTCAGGAACTGGTAATCAATTCAGAGTTTTTCCTTTTCCAATCCAGTCTGCTCTTCTATTTTGTCTCCTGCTGGGAGAAAAGAAAAATAAAAGTTGGATTTATACCTTTCCCAAGGCAGAAAAATCAAATAGCATCGTCCAGGATATGAACTCGGCTCACCAAGTTCATTTTCCCTCAAGTATAGCCTGCACGTTCTGGACGAACATCATTATATTTTTTACAGCGATTCAGTTTCAGACTAATTTGTCTGTTGAAGAACATAAAGGATTTGCTTATATTCCAGTATCTGTTGTAATTCTAGAAGGACACGGGAGCAGGAGTTTCCCCTTCAGACAATTCTTCAAGAATGGCGCCAATAAACATTTCTATAACTTTTTAGTTTCTTTGTGCCATCATAGACGGATCTCATTATTTTACTTTGTATGGCATTGGAATAACTTTCCAGAGCCATTATTTATCTAACCAATCACCTGTGTGTTCAGTCTCTTATGATTTTGAAGCCTCTGGCATTTCCAAATTCATATAAAACTAATTTTAACGTCATTATATTCTCAGTGATACCGGACTTACAAAAATCAGAACTCCCTCTTTCTTTCTGTATATATATATATATATATATATATATATATCATGGTTTGGCTCCTTGAAATGCAGTTTAGGAAGAGAGCTGTCCACGGCGACTTCAGGCTTGCTCGTGGCTGAAAAGGCCAATGCGAGCAGAGAGACATGGTTGCAGAGGATGCAGCCGAAGGTCTGGCAAGGGCTTAATGACATAGTGTTTTGGTTTCTTCATCCTGTGCTTTTTTGTCCTTGAGAGCGAGTCTGCTGGTGTTATCAAAGGAGAAGACGACGTGGTTGGTGATGAGACGCCAGACGTCTCGATTCTTAGCCAGGGTGCACCATCGGTAATGTTCGATGTGGCAGGCATCAAATAATTTTTGCAAGCAGTTCTTGTATCCTCTCTTTGTTACCTTTCTGCCACGATATATATATATATATATATATATATATGTGTGTGTGTGTGTGTGTGTGTGTGTGTGTGTGTGTATATATATATATATATATATATATACTAGAATTATTATAGTTATTATTGTCTGTTTTTTATATTTCCTTGGATATCTTCACTTTTTAGTATGTTCTTACATCAACCTCAGAAAAGAATCTTTGTACAGAATATATAGTCTATAAATAAAATATCTATATACAGATGAAATTCTGTTAAGTAATTCATTTGATCATTCCTAAAAAATACCCTCATCAATTTTTTTTCTCGCCATTCATTCTGAAGTTATCAATTAAATCTCAGTTCTTTTCAACACTTTTACTGTTTTAATATAATACAGCAATTTTTTTTACAAAATATAGATTTATTTATTCACAAAAAAAAAGAAGACATAACAATAATCCAACTTGTTAGTACTCTCAATTTTTGAAATTTGTTTTGATAGGTTTTCAATTGGAAGAAAAATATTGAAAAAAAAAATCTACCACAATTAAAAAAATCATTAATTTTTCGGAAAGCTATAATTAGATCATCTCTCATTCTTCTTTCAAAAAAAGTAGGTAAAGTTGGTGACCGCAGTCGAGGGCGACCAGAAGGCTTCCTTTTCAGTAGCTACTACACTAAGATGTAGGGAGGGCGCTACTCCGTTCCCTGGATTGCTCCACTTTACCCTTGATACGTATCTTATATACAGTACAATTTTTAAAGCCTTTGATGTAACGCGACCTGGGATTGAAGTCAGGTCTCCCGGACCATGGGCGAATTATCCTAATTTCTCTTATCTCTCACAATAACTGTATTTTTTTACTTTTTAAAATTATTGTTGTCGCTCTTTTTGTATACATTTCAACCTCAATATTACATTCATGTTTCCATGTCTCAAATGAAGCTCAGTCTTGAGCACAATATTCTGTATACAACTCCAACCCTCTCTCGTCGTCTTACATACCACCTCTCTAATACTAATGCCATCAAACAACATATAACTACAACACGCTGGAATAACATAGATAAATTTCCATCTGCTGAAAAAAATCTGCAAACCCTCAAAGCTTTCAGTATTAAAAATAAACAAACATAAATGAAATAGCATTCATTAACCAACACGCTAACTAAAGCAGCTCAAACAACAAAATAAATTTCGCACCCAAACTAATACCAATTAAAAATTCCCCGAAGTCAATCAATCAATATGATCGTGGCCCGTTGGCTTGGGCTACTGAATACAGAATACAGAGTACCCCGTTATCGCCATCGCTCCCAGGTCCACTCTGGCCCAGAGTGGTAGCACCTGATATTGTCCTATTTATGGGTCAAATAGAACTAAATAGTGTACTTTTGCTAAACTTAATTGTTTGAAATAGAACTATTTTTGGCATTTAAACTGTGTATTTATGTTAAACTAAATTGTTTGAAATTGAACGGTTTTTAACATTTTAAACGGTGTACTTATGTTAAACTGAATTGTTTGAAATAGAACTGTTCATATATACAAAAATGGATTTGGCACTAAATAACCTACAATGGTTGATAAGCCATAAAACCAAACCAAATCAATATGATCGAAAGCATTTGAGAGCAGAACTTAGGACAACTTTTTCAAGAAGTTAAACCCTGATACCAAACAAATAGCCAGAGAGCTAGAGAGAAAAAAAGCACAAGATTACAAAAAAAAAAAAAAAAAAAAAATCCATTTGCCAGCAATATATATATATATATATATATATATATTCTCTTATTCCTTTATTTGCTAGGCCATCTGACGTTTTCCTCTTCGCTGGTTACAATGCATTTCCATTTCGTTCTTGATCTGAGCCTTTTCCATGTTAGCCCAATCACTTGACAACTTCATCTTTCGATCGTAGTCGAGTTCTTTCGATTGCTTCTTTCCAGTCTCCCCGTTGCCGGTCAATAACTGCCCAGGTCCACCTGTTGTCAGTGAACCTTAGGATGTGTCCGCTCTAGCAGACATTTACTCCGCTCGCCTCTCGAATTAACTCGCTTCAAAGGTGCTCATATAATGATATTTCCATCGTAAAGATACATTTTGAAAGAATCATAATAATGGAATGATAGGTAAAAACTAAAAGATGTTTTCAATATTGTGTAATTATAGCGATATAGAAAACATTAGATATTTTAAAAAAATGTTTCCTACAACTTTAGTTTCATGGAGCTAATAAGAAAGCAATTATTTTCTCGTTTAGATATTTACGGTCTTAACAAAACATCTTTTAGATTTACCTCCTGGCTACTTTAAATCAGGTGATAAATATTGTTGATCATTTAAATTCAATAAGGAGGATATAAAACGTATCTATATCTTGACTAGTTTCGATCGTTTAGTATATTTAAACAGACGAAAAGTGTTTTAAAATACATCTGCCGCTAAACAATTTACGTCACTTAATAACCAGTAAAATATACCATTAAATTTCAATATTTCACCAAACATATAAGTCGTTTCTCCCTATACTCTGTTGAAAGGAACAACATTAAAAACGCTTGCTCTATTTTAAAAAAAATGGCGGATCCGATTAAGAAACGGATGTTAGAAAATGAACCCCAAACTACTTCAGTGACTTTGAGTTTCGTACAATGCATTCTTCAGGCGAGCAGATGGTAATAGCAGCAACAGAAAAATTAAAGGATCAGCTTGTATATAATTATATTTGATGTTATTAATGTGGCTACTCAATCACTATGTTTTATAGCTTGGTTTTAAATTTTAAAAAAATTGTTTATAATAATATTACATGAAGTAAAAGCAAATAATGTAGCTACTTGCTCTGTACTCTTAAAAATTAGCCTTAAAACAATAGAAATCTTACCGATATCACGACTCAACGAATAGTTTTTTTGGTGAAATAATAAAAATAATGTTTAAAGATCTCGAATTTATTTTACTCCCTTTTTAATACATTTTTATAGGAAAATAAAAGTTAAATTTTAACTGAGAAAATTTTTTTTGGTTTTGTTTAAGGAAAGAAATTCAGTAATACAACATTGGGCCGAAAAGATGCGGGTTTCATCAACGTACTATGTGTGCTTCCAGGTGCTCGTACACGCTTTTGTGTGCCTTCCTAAGTTGGTGGGTTTGTGATTTGTTCCACAAAACCTGAAATTTAGTTGTTAACTTCAAAGAATCCTGTAACAACAAAGATAGGAGGTTAACCTGAATCAAAGACATTTGTTTTGAAAAGTGAAACAGATAAAGAGAAAATACCGCTTTTGGTTTTGTTGAATGGTCAGTCATCAAGTTTCGCCTGTGCACATTGAGATTCGTGCAAAGAGATTTGATGATTTGTATTTAGAAAAAATATATTCAAATGCTCAAATTCCCCTTGTATTCTAAATTATAGATAAGTAATTAATATGAAACAGAGTAACATTTATGACCTAGAGTCACCGTTGATACATGGGGGTGAAGCACTCTGGCGAAGGAATTTTGGGCTGCCGCTCGCATAATGCAAAGCTCTTCGAACGAATTGAGCACTCTGGTAACCGGTAAAGTATAAAAAATGTAAACAAACGAACACTGCTGCTGCTGTTGCTAAACAATACCTTATTATTCCCTTGCCGATGTGGTACGCTTGTTGGCTGAGCGGGCTCATACTAAGTATAACGTAAAGTTGGGCGGGTTTCGATCCCAGCTTCAAGCGTCCTACGTGTCTAGCCACAATGAAGAGTTGTGATACAACGAAACAGTCTCTCTGTGGATGACACTATATATATATATATATATATATATATCATAGGGTTCCTTGTTATTTGCAAAGGTTTTGGAAACACCGTATCAAGAATATCCTTAGGCATATCCGGGTGTTATATGTCTCTTTTTATAAATTGATTGATTTTAACGGCATGACAATCTGTCTCAGTTTATTTTATCCATAGAGCCTACATAATGCCTACATAATAGTAAGTTGTCTCCAGTATTTACCAACATATACATGGAATACTTCGAAGAAATGGCATTAGGATCTACACTTCTAAAGCTATCAAAGTGTCTTGGATACGTAGATGATAAATTCATTCTCTGGCGTCATTAGGAAGACGTCCGAACACTACTGAATCATATGACCTCAATCCGACCATCTAAACAGTTCACTATGGAGAAAGAACAATACAACAGATTATCCTTCCTAGATGTACTAATAACTCGCACAGAGTAAGTATTCAGGTCATCCTTGTATATAAAGTCAACCTTTACTGGACAATACATAAACTTCAACTCCCACTATTCATACAATGTTAAGAAATAAATCGTTAATTGTGTACAACATTGAGCTAAAGCCAGGAGTTGTAACACTAAGCCATATCAAGAAGAAACAACGATCCGAAGAGCATAAAATTGGCTCCAAGAAATCCGAATCGAACGACAAAGAACAATACCAGAAAACTCACATTAGTCTCTCTGCCTTATGTCAATTGTTTCTTCAAAAATTTCAAAAGAGATGTAGTCCATATATCATGACGCTATTCGGTAGTGGGTCGACTCTTCGAAAATATCTATTCTGAGTCAAGTCACCCAACAGAATATATATGACCAAGAATTGCATGTACTCCACTCCATATAGCTCTAGTAAAGTACAATGGCGAAACATGCTACCCACAAAAAGTAAGTATAGAAAAACATCGTACGAAGTGAAATCTAAAAGTCGGTTATGGCTGACCATATATAGAAAGAAAAGAGAAACAATCTGCTCTAATGGGATGATGTCAAAATAATTGATGGGGAAAAACAGGAGAGAATAAGACGTCTTAAAGAAGCAGTATATATATTTAGCTACAGTGACCTTTTGAGCAGACCAAGTATAGAGATGAATAAGATATGGGAACCACTAATCAAAAAGGTTAGATCCACAAAATTTGGCAAATGAGTTAAAGTAAAAAATCGTAGATAATAGTAATAAGTTGCAAGTCATATTAGGTTTATACAGTCGCAAAAATTCACTCCGAATTGTCCAGCAAGTCATGTTGCATAACAGATATAAATGCTTAGTTAATAAACTTCTAAGTGAAATCATCTGAAGATTGCAGGTTCAATCCTGTCTAGAGGCATAAACTAACAACGATTAGTTACTTCAGCATCCAATCATGGTTAACACAATTAGAACATTCAATACCGTGGATTAAATAAACAGTGCGTGTAAGCTTCCAACTTCGACGAAAAACGTCTGGAGAAGTCCGAAGGACGCATCAGCCGAAACGTTGGAAATAACATAGCGAAGAAGAGGACAATAGCTAGAATACTTTCAATGATAAAAATTATACCCTGAGGAATAGGAATAGCGTTTAATGTCTAACATTTTTGTGTAGTTATTTTTAAGAGTTTATTTTGCACACGGTTCTATCAAATATGATTAGTTTGGTTTGGTTTAGCTTTATGGCATATCAAACATTGTTGGTTATTTAATACCAAATACTTTTTATTCATATATATTTGATATATGATTTCTAATCACAATTTGTAGATGACATTTTTCAACGAGCCTGAGTTCATTTTTTAACTCAGTTAAATGGTTTCCCTTACTTCTATCTGATACGAATAGTTCTATTTCCTATTAATCATTTCTTTGCACACAGTTAAATGTTTATTATGTATTGCTATTTAACATTTACTATTAAATTAAACATCAGTCATTTGTTTACTCATGGTTACATAAACAAACAGTTCTATTTCAAACAATTCTGTTTAGCATAAGTCAAATGGTCCCCAGTATTGCTATGTACGTGGTGCCTTCAATAAGTTTCCAGATTTTTTTGTACAGGTATTTAAAATTGTCGCAGACTCTTGAAAAGTCAGTATGTAATTGCTATACATTTCATGAGTTGACTGATCAGTTTTTATGATTTCAGCTTCAAATGAACAGCTACAGCAGGAATTGGAATACACCCTACTAAATACTGATTGTCACAGCTGGTGAATTTCAAAAAAGGTAATCTGGACGTGAGGACTCTTTACAAGAACGATATGCAATAAAATTCTATTTTGAACTTGGAAAAAATGCCACAGAAACGTATGGAATGCTTCAGACTGCTTTTCGACCATCTTGCATGAATAGAGCATCAGTTTTTGAGTGGCATAAGAGATTCAAGGAAGGAAGGGAGTCTGTGAGGGATAATGAGAGGGGTGGGAGGAGTAAGGAAGTCAATACACCAGAGTTGATTGGTCAAACGGTTAGGGTTAGGGTTACTATGTTAAGGTTTTAAGGGAGTTCAGGTAAAGATTCCTAGGGAAGAAGCCAGCACTCTACAAATCAGGTCAGTAGCATTTCCACCTGGACAATACACCAGTCCACAACTCTATCCTCGTCACAGACTATCTGACCAAGATGGGCATCAAGACAGTTCCTCAGCCTCACATAGTCTAGACCTTGCTCCCTGTGACTTTTGGTTATTCCCTAAGCTCAGAGGCTGTCGTTATGAGAATTGAGGAGATGAAAGAGGTTGTGACGAAAGTCATTGACATGCTCACACAAGAGGACTTCCATGGGGTTTTTCAAAAATTGTTGGAACGGTACAACAAGTGTATTGCAGCCGGCGGAGATTACTTCGGAGAGGATTAGAGTTTCATGTGTGTACTATCAATAAAAGTGCCCATACTAAAAAAGTCTGGAAACTTATTTAATGATCTTCGTAACACTAACAATTTAATTAAACATCAGCCATTTGTTTACACACGCTTAAATGTACATGTAGTTCTATTCCAACCAATTCACTTTAGCATAAGTCATTTGATTGCACTTATTTCAAATGTCAAAGTACACAGTATAAATGTCAAAGAGTTCTATTTGACCCATAGATAAGACCCTATCAGGTACTACCACTCCGTGTTAGGGTGGATCTGGGAGCGATGGCAATGAAGGGATAATACGCATTCCCCAAAGCCCCAGCATTACTGAAGCCTCACCATCAGATTTTTTCGTCCCATATCCAGGGCACTTGTTGGGGGGGGGGGTCTTACCCCTCTGCAAAGATGCAGTCGGTGTATTCTACAGCCCTAGCCGACTGGGTCATATCGAATATTTTTAAACAAACCTATTCAATCTATAGATGGGACCCTAACAAGTACTACCACTCTGATTTAGAACTGGTACCTCACCATGAGATGGTCTTATGTCATACCCAGAGAATCTCTTTTTTTGGAAGGGTCTTAACTATCTGCGGAGAACACCGAGTATTCTAAACCCCATCGACAGAGTGCGTCTTCTTTAGTATTTAGGTGAATAAATAACGAAACAACGACCGTCTCCTTTATCTTAGTTCATGTGGAAGAATAGAGATTCTTTTAAATAATCATAACTTCTGACTCCAAGCTTAATTAGATTACGTCGTTTCTGTTGGGAGAAGATTTATGAAACAAATATGGACACCTGAAAATCTATTGTGCTGTAGCCAAGAGGTTTACGTTACGGTGACGTATTGTTGACACAAAGAGGAGAGATTAAAAAAAAAAAGAAAAAAGAAAAAGAAAAAGAAATAAATATATATTAAGGGATGTGAATGAAAGACGTTAATTTATAATGAAAAATATTTGAAGAAAAAAAAAGATTAGGGCTGAAAGAAACAAAAAAATCGAAAGAATACACAGACATGTGTCAGTTCGACTATGACATATTGTTCAGTTACTGTGGGCACAATATTGAACAATTAAAACGATTCGCGGGAGGAGAGAGGAGAAGCATTGTAAGTTCTAGCAGGACGGGAGGCGAAAGAAGAAAAGACAAGAAAGTAGAGAGAGAGAGAGAGAGAGAGAGAGAGAGAGAGAGAGAGAGAGAGAAAATAAAGCTGACAAAAAGAAAACAATGAAGGTAAAAAAACATACACACACATACACATGTGCACACACTTATGCACACACACATACGCACATATCCCCCACACACATGTGAGCACACACACACACACACACACACACACACACACACACACACATATATATATATATATATATACATATATATATATATATATATATATATATGTAACCTTGTATGCTGGAGCTATAGTATATTCTGACTACATCTTTGCAGAGGGTAAAACATCACCTAACAAGTCTGCTGATGATGATTCTAAAACAATCTGATGGTGAGGCTCCAGTCCTAAAGCTTTGGGGCGTATTCCTTCATTGCTATTACTCCCATCTCAATTCTGACTCAGAGTTACATTACCTGTTACATGCAAACAAATGACTGATTTTAAATTGAATAGTAAGTGCTATACAGCAATCCTTGAAACGAATGAGTAATGTTGAATAGAATTATTAGTGTCGAATAGCAAAACTTGAAACCATTTAACTAAGTGCAAAGTTTGAATTATGAATTTTGGCTCGTTTGAAAATGTTATCTACAAACAATGCATTTACAAATCATATGTAGTTAATATATATATATATATGTGTATAACTCTTTTAACCGGCTCATTGGTCTAGTGGGTAGAGTGTTCGCCAATCGTCCAGGGGACCTGGGTTCAATCCCAGGTCGCGTCATACCAAAGACTATAAAAATGGTACTTGATACCTCGTTGCTTAACACTCAGAAATATAAGGTACGTATCAAGGGTAAAATGGGGCAATCCAGCGAAAGGAGTAGCACCCTCCCCTACACCTCAGTGTAGCAGCTATTGAAAAGGAAGCCTTCGGGTCGCCCTCAACAACGGTCACCAACTTTACTTACTTTTATGAGTATAAATACTTGCCATTGAATGATATACAAGGGTTTATATGCCATAAAACAAAATCCGACCAACCAACCAGCCTACTATATATATATATATAAGTAAAAACAATAAATTGATAGAGGATGAATAAAATTATATAGCCTTGTAAGAAAATGAAACGTGGTCTTCCATTTCGTCTAACATTGCATATATGTGTGAGTATATATATATATATATATATATATATCTTTTTGGTTTGATTCCTGTAATTTATTTATGACAAAATTCATCCTTGAAAAAATAGCAGTACTGTTTGACTAATAGCTGGGTATATATACAGAGATAGGTGTGTATATGTGTTTACTTGTGTGTGTGTATTTACATGTGTGACTTTATATTTTTAATATATATTTTTCTCATATATTTACATATATTTTTCACACACACACACACACACACACACACACACACACACACACACACACACACACACACACACACACACATATATATATATAGTTATCTTATATGCAGGTTATATATATATATATATATATATATATATATATATATATAAACTGAATATAGAAGTATATACTCAACTGAGACACTCAGATATAAAGAGATGCACATACACATAAAAACATACATGTAAATATAAAATATGAAACATTTTATATTTACATACTATCTGATTTACTTCCATATATTCTGACTGGAAGTTATAATTGTTTACAAAAGATAGTAATTTATATATATATATATATATATATATATATATATATATATATACATCAGTCACTATTTTTTGTAAATAATTATAGTTTCCAGTAACTATTCTTAATGTAAATAATTTCCACTCACTTATATGATTCCATGCATTCCTATTTAATACTTATAATAAAAAAAGGTCGATTTGACTTGTGGATGGGATCTTAAGGAGTACTGTCGCTTCAAGTCGGAAAACAACATGGGAATAATGGAAACAATTTGGAATCCACACTTTAGAGTTTTACTGAACTGTAACCTTACTCCTGGATGCATTTTTGCAAGGGAATGATCCTATTTCTCTGCAGGGAACATAGAGTAAGCTAAGCCTTGAAAATAAGTTGATAGTTGTTAGGTTTAAAACTTTAATTGAACAGAAAGATTGTTTGATAGCTATTGTTTAGAAATATAAAATGAATTTTGTAGATATCTGTATTTGTTGGAATTCGTCATGAGAGTTCCAGAAATAATGATTTTTATCAGACATTCAAGATCTTTTCAGGACTATATATATCAAGGAGTTTCGCATTTCATAACGGTGACAGAACCAGCCTTAGCTCCGAGTATCAATCAAAAGAAATATTTTAAGCTATTTCAAGCGTCAAGAATTTCAGCGTTTGTCCACAAGCCAGAGCTTATAATGGTGTCGACTGTTAGTGCTTTCTAAAAAAAACATGTTATGTCGACAAAGCAAGAGTTCTTGTGTTCGCTTGCTGTTCAACCATTTCAAGCAGTGCCTCATCTTTCACAAAAGGTCTCACTGGCTTTTGTTTGTCTTCGAGGCTGGTATCACCTTCCTCGAAACGTCTGAAACAGTTTTATGCTACATGTTCGTTGATAGAGAATGGGTCAGTAATTTCTTTTGCCTCTTGCCCTTTTACAGGCTGCGTAAAATGCCTCCAATTATATTCTTTCTCCACTCATTATCAAAGGTATAAAATAAAGAATAATGCGTTACGTATGAAAATGAAAAATAAACAACGATTGGACAAAAGATTGTATCAAATTAAAGATATATGGAGTTTGTTTAAAAAAATTACAGTTTTTTTTTCGCTCGCGTTGTTTTTAAAAGGTAAAACCCCATTTTTTAGAAATAAACTTTAACGAAATTTTCGATATAGATTTATTAACAAATTCATTAAGTAATATCTTTATAGGCCAAAAATAATTCTCTTTATTCTAACAATTTTTTACAATTGTGTAATTTGTAAATGAATGAAACTTTAATGATTAAATTAATTTCATATCTTAGTAATTCACATCACATTAAGAAAGTTTCGTGTTAAAAGTTATTAAATTTAATTGAAACTTTAAGGATTAAATTAATTTCTTGTTTTTTTAATTCAGAACACATTAAAAAGAAAGTCGCTAAAATTTATTAAAAGCTAAAAATCTCATTAAAAAAGAAAGAAATTTTTAATATAAATTCATAAAAGAATTTTTATTGGTATAAAAATAATTCTAAATTTTTATATATCATTTTAATTTCAGGAATGTATAAACGTTAAAAATTATCTCTTTATTCGTACATAGCTTTGTCATTAATAATCTTTTCTTGAATTAATTCATTTAATTATGTCCCTTAAAATATCTGA
This sequence comes from Sepioteuthis lessoniana, assembly GCA_963585895.1. Classification (NCBI taxonomy): domain Eukaryota; kingdom Metazoa; phylum Mollusca; class Cephalopoda; order Myopsida; family Loliginidae; genus Sepioteuthis; species Sepioteuthis lessoniana. Next base: position 34,789 of record CAUZXS010000654.1, read on the forward strand.
ACACTCTCTTAACTAATTCTAGAATTGCAAGACAAGTGATAAATATTGTGAATTTTGGCTGACTGATTTTCTTAGAATTTAAAATAAGTTTGGTTTTTAAAATATTTTTAGGTATGTGAAGTACATTTTCGACTGGGGGACACAAGGCGAAAATCGTTAGCATTTGTCGTAAAAACAGGTTTTACAGCTGAAGTTAAACTTTAAAAAATATCTTCTTGACAGAGCTCTCCATAGAATCCCCCAAACTGTCCCTCATATTTATCTTAATTGGCCACCTCTAGAGAGTCACCACATTCTTGGAGAATTCGAAAAGAGAATTCTGCCCTTAAAAGTGCTTTAGATGAAAGTATTACTGATGACTTTGCAAATAAAATGCGGAAGAAATTCCGTAATATTGATGATCTAGAAGGGAAATTATATTTTCTTGATAGAAATTCCTGGAGTATTGTTTGACAGCAAAAGACTCTTATTATATGCATCATCATTAAATACCCATATCTAACAATCAATCTGTCTCTTGTAATTGAATCTGATTTTGCAGTTCATGTGTTTTGTAGAGATATGGAAATAATTACAATACGGGACTATAAGATTCCTGAACATGTAACTGATCAAAATACCCGAGAGAAAACATAAAGAAAATGGACGCAGAACAACAGCAAACCAAACCTCAAAATAGGATTTTTATATTAAAATAGGTAATGTCATTTCTACTATTGGAGCAAGAAGATTCAAACAAACGTTTTGCTTCAATCAAATTTATATATGAGAATCTAAACTTTATGACACAGAAAAAGCTTGATTATTCAACAGAAATGACATTTTCTTCGTTTTTAAATTACTGCTCCCCTAAAGGGTACAGATTGTTAAGAGACAGCAAAAATATAATTTTACGAAGCTATTCAAGTAGTAAAAGACGAACCTTATCAGCGGATTTGAATTCTTTGATTGAGTAACATGATAACAATTTTCTTATGTATATTAAAAATAAATTTATGTTACTACAGCACCAGGATACCACAATCTCTTTACTTGTTGATGAAATTCACCAAAATTCTCATTTTGATTATAAGCGTGGTAATATTGTGGGCTTATGTAACAACAGCAATGAAGCTGTAACAAGTGTTTTCGCTTTTATGCTTAGCCGTGTATTCTCAGCAGGGTTTGAGTTATAAGGATGTTGTGCATGTTATACCAACTGTGTTTTGAAGTTGAGAATTTATTTGTCATAGTTAAATGTATAATAATTGGATTTTAGGAGATAGATTTTCAAGTATTATCAATCGTAAGAGATAATAATGCTATAAATAAAAAGCTATATATTTCTTCTGCAGTTCCCCACTCAGTTGCAGTAGGGTGTCTTCGTGGTGTCATGCTTAAAGCGATGGACTGCGGAATCGTAGTACGCGAGTTCGTACTCTAGTCGCACTATTACGTTCACTTTCGGGCAAATACCCTTGGGAAAGGTATGAACCCCCTTATCCTCCCAGCTGTGGGTTAAATAGTACCACTACTGTTCTTCTAGGAGAATGGCTTTGGCATTAAATAACCTAAAAAGAGTTGATATGCCATTAAACAACCAAACCAAATCCACTCAGTTGTAAAGTCTCGAACCTCTTTACTTCCTATTCGACTCATGATACAACAGAATATTTTGTTGTATATAATTATATAGTCACTAGTAATCTGATAAAATCATTCTTTTCTTCATTTGGTAAATCAAAGGAAATTTGCCATGCATATAATATTGAATGTTTTGGCAGCTTATGAGGTTCTTTTTAGGGTTGACTCTTGTGATGAGGGACCAACATATAGAAAAAAAAAAAACAACAAAAATATTTGTCTGGAGCTCTACAAATACTCTTTCGAATAATTTTTGTTCTAGAGAAAAGAATAAGTAATATGTTAAGCAAAAAAAAAAAAAAAAAAAAACAACAAAAAAACAACAAAAAAACCCCAACTTGGAACATTCAGCTAAATTTTGTATCTGTAACCTATCTTTCTATATGTATTATTTGATTTTTAAATCTCTTTATTGTTTGTATCTAATTTAATTGCTTATTTTTATTTAATCTATCTATTTCATATTCATATTTAATTGTTTTATTTGTTCATCATTTACTTATAATATGTTTGTTTATTTAATTATTTTTTTGTTTCCTAATTCCTAATTCTATTATTGTTGTAGTTGAGTAATAATCATTAAATAATTACAATATTTTTATTTTAAAGAATAATTTTTATAATTTAAATAAAAAAAAACATGCAAATTAAAACAATCCTGATTATAATTTATAAAAAAATTGTTTTCAAATTTGAAACAATCAAAATAATGAGCGAATTTCAGTGTTTAAATTTTCTAACTGCAACCTATTTTTCCATCAGTATTTTAAAATTTTTAAATCTATTTATTGTTGTATCAAATTAACTCTTTGTTTGTATTTAATTTGTTTGATTCTTATTCATATTTTATTTATCTATTTATCATTTACTTGTGATTTATTCGTCTGTTTATTTATTTGATTATTGTTTGTTCCCGAATTCATAATTCAGTTGTTGCTGTATAAAAGCAATACTCACTTAATTATTACGATATTGTAACTTTACAGGATAATTTCAAAAATTAAAAAAAAAGGTACAAATCAAAACAATGCTGATAATAATTCAAAAAATTTCCAAATTTGAAACAATTAAAATAATGCACTATTTTCCGTCTTTAATTTTTAATGAAACGTAACGTAATGCTTAGTTTATTTATTTTAACGAAACATTCAGCAATAATTTATCATTATCATTTTCTCCTTGAGAGCTTTTCACATCATCGTTAACCGATGGTCTTTGGCTGGAGTTTAAGTGGCAGCAAGTCTCCTTAAGTCTCTAGGACTCTTCTCAGTATTCTGGCCGTTCTCAGTAATGCTATCATTTGGATAGTCTTAACTCGTCCGCCAGCTTCCAAGAACTCTGGGTCTTTTAATAATCCTTTAGTTATTGTGCCAAAAGCACTAATCACAATTGGTACAATCGTCATTTTCATGTTCCACAGCTTTTTCAATTCCCTAGCAAGGTCGAGGTATTTATCCTTCTTTTCACATACTTTCAGGTTTATTCTGCGGTCAGCTGGGATAGCAAAGGCGACAATTTTGCAAATTCTCTTTTTTTTTTTTTGTTAATTATTATAAGGTCTGGTCTTCTTGACGAGAATAGGTGATCCGTGTGTATGTTAAAGTCCCATAGGAGTTTATGCGTGACATTTTCTAGGACAGGTACTGGGTTGTGCATATACCATTTGTTTGTATGGTCAAATTTTAAATTTTAGTATATTTCCCAGTGGATCCCCTTGCCGACCCGGTCGTATCTCGCCTTATACTCCCTCTGTGCTAATTTGCTGCATTCGCTTATTATGTAATTGATCGTTTCGTCTCTGTCACTGCATAGTCTACATTTGCTATTTTGTTGAGTCTTGTCTATTATTATTATTATTATTATTACAATTATCATTATTATTATTATTATTATTCAAAACAAAAGAATATTCAAAGATTTAAATATACAATCTTATTGTTTCTTTTTTTAAAAACGTAATTTTAAAAAGTTTTCTAAATATTTTTTGCAATCATTCATTACTGTTTGTCTCGCTAACCTCATGGACTACTTCTGTGACATCACGCCTCAATTGAGCTGGTCTTAACCTTTCAGTGGTGGTTGGATATACCATGGAGATACATACAATCATCAGCAAAAATCCGAAAAAAAAACAACCTTTGTTGGATCATTGTCGTGGAATAAAAACTTTTTGTCTGAAATAAATAAACATCGACGTTGCATTCAGGAAAAATGAATCTTCTAATTGCTATAATAAATCTAACATTAAAACCGTTTAATACAAAATTTTCTGAACTGAAATGGACTTCTTTATGTATTTGGATTTATTCTTGGTATTTAATTTAATCTGGATTATATAATCTTAATTCTCTCAGGACTTGATACCAATCATTATTGAGCTAACTGGAACTAAAGCGTTTTCACAAGTTTATTACCATTTGTTGCATATTGACCTCTGACTCGGCTAAGCTGTCAAAATAGGAAATGCACCAGTGTAAATAACAGGTGCATCCAGTCGAGGAATATCAGGATATAACCTTGACCGTGGACGGGTTGAATTGAGTGCGATTTGTGACGCTCACAAGAAGAACGTGGATGCCGAACAAATATATAACCCGGGTGAAGACAGAAGTCAATCAGATGGAGAGTTGAAGGCAGCTTTCAAAACAGGCACTGTCAAAAGGTTCCGAGGCCCCGACCCGTCCTACCCAGTCAGCTATGACAGGCGTATGTCAACAGCCAGCTCTCACCCACACCACCGTCACCACCAAGAGGAAGGGAGAAGAAGTACGTAACTAGAATGAACTTTTCGAGTTGCAACGATCATAGCCCTAAGTAAATAATAAACGACTGCTATATTTTCTTCCCTTACCTTCGAGTTTGAGTATTTCTTTTTCTGTGGACTTCTTTCTTTACGGCACAACACGTTGGTCCTATGTTACACATTCATGTATGTCAAATCTTCCTATAACTTTCGACCCAAACTGGTATCTTGAAGTATTGCTAATCTTTTGACTCACCCTTGTTGAGAATTATTTTACTGTCTTTACAACCTTTCTTGATTATACTCCAACTAGTAGCGAATTATAATGAAGAAAAAATAGTCAATTTTAAGATCATACAACTAAATCTTGATGATAAACAAAGGAAAAATTATGGTGATGATGTTGATTTAAAAATAATTCCTGATTGACGACTATAACGACGATAATGATAATAATGATGATAGAATCAATAAACTGAAAGAATAGAAAGAATACGAATAGGGGAAAGAAAGAAGGAATGTTAGGAAAATCAATGCTTCGTTTGGCCTTGGTATTTGCTTATTCGATTTGACTCCAGCTCGAGGGTCGGCGCGCGTTGGACGCTGGGAAGACAAAAGCGCGCTAATGTAGCATTTTGCCAAAAACGTCTTGACACATCACGTGCTTCAGTGACGTTCCTGTGACGTCATTAGTACAAGTTGAATGAACGTTTGGACATCAGAAATCTAATTGTCGAAGTAGAGTGAATTATTGTGACGGGATGGTGGAAAAGAAAAAAGAAAATAAGTCTGTTTGTTTGCCATAGAAATCATTACATTATCGAAGCGAGTACAACAGTCTGAGGCACAATTCCTCACACGCATGCATATACGCACACGCATTCGCATATATATATAAAACAATACATTCGTACATAGGAAAACACACACACACACACACACACACACACACACACACACACACACACACACACACACTCACACACACACACACACACACACACACACACGCAAAACCAAAAAATGAAACAATGACAATATATTGGTAAATATAAACTGACACACACTCACGTATATATATATATATATATATATATATATATATATATATATATATATGAAACAATACATTCATACGTATGAATACACACACGAAAACACACACGTGCACATATCCCCATTGTATATATATATATATATATATATATATATACATGAAACAGTATATTCGTAAGTATAAGCAGAAACACATAGACACACGCGCAAATAATCTCAAACAAGCGTAACAGATATCATCTCAGGAAATGGATTCAGCAACTTGAATTCTAATAATGGATAATGCTGTTTGTATTTCCCTTTTTGTAAATTCTTCACAGAAAGGCATGAATCCAACTATTCACTTTCGGCTATGAGTAAATTATCGTGCAAATTAGCATCTTTTAATTCGGTAAGGCAACTGGTCTATGAGAAGGAAAGCTCCGAATTCAGACCAAGAGAACTTCACGGAGATGTTCTTCGGTTATATCCTACTGTTGGGTGAATAAATACACAATTCAAACATGCTTCTTTATCTTTTGTCTTCTATAAACAGAATAGAGGTGATGATCTTCAAATTTACATAGTTATTCAAGTACTTGTTTTCACTTGAGAATTGTCCTTGTAGGCAATCTTGCGGGCATTTTGGAAGATAGAGGGGATGTCTGAAAATATGAGACAGACATTTACAAATCCAATATGTTAATAGCCTATTCGGCTGTAGCAATAGAATTCGCTGACTGCTTCTTTGCAGAAGGGCAAAACTCCCTCTCATGAGTGTCCCGGGTATGACATTAAACGACATCTGATGGCGAGGCTCTAGCCTTTATTTGCAATTATTCTCAAGTTCACCCTGAGCCGGAGTGTTAGTACCTGTAAGTATCTGATCTATGGATCGAATTGAACTATTAAACCATTTAAATGTACAAACAAATGATTGTTAAATAGAATTGTCAGTATCACATGGGAATATTTGAAACCATTTAACTGTGTGCAAACATATGACTAATATTAGATAAAATCATTAGTGTTTGATAGGAATACTTGGAACATTTAACAATGTGCAAAAATTAAATTACCGCTATAACATAGCAATGCTTGAACACATTTATCTGTGTGCAATTGAATGAAAGGGTTCAACAGAATTATCAGTGTTAAATAAAAATACTTGAAAATATTTCACTGTGTGCCAATAAAACTGGGACCTCTCCACTCTAGACGGAACCCCTCTTAAACTAGTAGACAAATTCACATACCTAGGAAGCAGCGTCGCATCAACCGAAAAGGACATCGACACGTGGTTAACGAAAGCATGGGCAGCTATCAAGAGACTATCTTGAACAAGTCCTGGCAGCAACACCCCACGAGACACCACCTGTACGGCCACCTGCCTCCTATCACGAAAACTATTCAAGTTGGACGAACCAGACGTACAGGACACTGCTGGAGAAGCAGGGACGAACTCATAAGTGATGTACTCTTATGGACCCCCACACATGGCCGTGCAAAAGCAGGACGACCAGCACGAACATACATCCAGCAACTATGTGAGGATACAGGATGTTGTCCAGAAGACCTGCTTAGGGCGATGAACGATAGGGAAAAGTGGCGAGAGAGGGTCAGGGATATCCATGCTACCAGCACGACATGATGATGATGATGATGAGAGATACTTGAAATGCTGTGAGAAAACAAATGATCATCATTAAAGAGAATTGTTAGTGTTCGATAGAAATACTTGAAACCATTTAATTGTGTGCAAACAAAATAGCTCTAACCCATTTGAAAATATAACTATCTACAAACTATTTCCTTACATATCAAGCATATATATGTTTAACCATATTAGTGTGTGCAAACAAATAACTAATTTTAAATCAAATTCTTTGTGTTACATAGCAATACTTGAAACCATTCAACTGTGTGCAAACAACTGATTAATACTAAATAGAATTATTTATGTTTGTTAAGAATATTTGAAACCTTTTAACTGTGTGGAAACAAATGAGATCTGGCTTGATCAAAAATATTCACCAGAAACTATGCGTTTAAATCATATAAATCTAATATATATATATGTATAAACAGGATTTGGTATTAAATATCCAGGAAGGGTTGATATGTCGTAAAACACAACCATTAACCATTCAACCAAATAACCATAAGTTTTATGAATAAAACATACTCTATTTCGAATGTAGACCCATCGCCGCACAGGTACTTAAATACCATTTGTAAAAATCGTGGTATAAAATTAATTTTCTTTTCTCAGTTGCTTTGGATCCGAACATTTTCTGAATGGACAACTTCG